>JAYDZE010001122.1:0-29267 GCA_034509125.1 Monilaria moniliformis
GGGTATGCGGGTACCCGATAGCGATTGCGGGGCGGGTATCGGGTGTGATGTTTTCGAATGTTTCGGGTGCGGGTACCCGATAATTCGGGTCGGGTACCCGCGGGTATCCGATTGCCCAGCCCTACTTCTCTCTATATTTCAATCATTTTTCTCTTTCAAATTCTTCTATTTTTTCCCCCAAATTCCACTATGTCAGGTGATAACAAACAAGTGGCTTAAAGCACATGGTTTCCCCCCAAACACTCTCATGCCATTCTTGGATTCAAACAATCCACCCCCTTTGAAATGTCTACTCAATGGTCACACTACTCGTCTCCTCAAGGTTTCCACGGCTCCTTATCTCCCCAAAATCTCGAAAACATCCAATTTGAAGACTCATATGAAGAAGTGAAGATTCTCACCAAGGTTTGCGAAGTACAAGCGTTGTACAACACGGAAGAAACCATGCGGATTTTTGAAGTCTATGTAGATATCAGCAAAAATCCAATTGTTGGCAACCAACAAAAAGCAAAGACGTTTTGGTTGAAAGTTGTGAACAGGTACAACGAGGTATGTCCAAATAGGCGTCTCGGAGAGCACATTTCGTATTCTTCGAGCCCATTACGTTAGAGTAAAGCTAGAAATCTAAAAAATATGTGCGCTCTACAACAACTTGGAGTCACGATGGGGGAGCGGCGCAAGCGAGGCATATATTATAAGAAATGTGATGACCAACTATCAGGAATAGAACAATAAGTCTTTCAAGTACATGAATACTTGAGAGAAGGTTCAGCACAACGAAAAATGGGCGGGCAGCGGAGAACTGGCCGGACCAAAGGGAACAAAACAGAGCGTTGTCGGCCAATTCTCCACCAGTAGCTCATTCAACCCCGTTCCGAGTGATGAGGAGGGTGGGAGGGTTGGTATAAAGTCTAGGAGCTGTCCGATTGCACAAAAGGCGGCTAAGGCCAAAGCGAATGGAAAGGAAGCGGTCGCGAGCAGTACACCCGCGGCCTCGGACGATCTCAATGGGTATTCACGAATAATTTCGAAATATGCACGAGTCAGTGATGTATAACTTGTACTTAATGCCTACAACAAAGACACGTCTCGGATGAACGAGACTTAACTACAAAAACACCTCCAATATCTGAAAGCTCTCAAGTAGAATTTGAGACTCTTTTAATGTACTTGTAGTTTTTTTTTAATTATATAATTTATTTATTTCAATTATGTAATTTTTTTAATTTAAATAAAATTCGTATTTTTGATTATTTACATATGAATTTGATTAGGATATATAAATATACAAAATTAAAAATTATATGAAATAAGAAATATTTAATAGATAAAAATCATAAATAATGCAAGTGATGAGATAAGATAAAATAGTGATAGGATTATAAAGGTTAAGTGATAAGGGGGAAAAAAGAGAGCAGAATCCATCAATAGTGCAAGTTAAACGATGAAATAGTGATAGCGTTATGAATAACCTAATAAACGTGTTTTATGAAAATTTTGAAAAAAAAACTAGGGCCATCGTCACAACTTGCTAGGCCTGAGAGCCAAGTTTTGTTTGGAGATAGCTTCAGAACGCCATAAAATCACCGAATCATATCCAATGTTCGACATTTTTTGTGTCCCACCATTAACTTGTCTATTTTGTAAACTTTTTGATAAATATAGTGTATTATTACCCCCAATTAATACATATCAGTAAAATTAAAATTTGAAAAATCGTATGCTCTAATATGAGTTAATTAATTCTACTAATGAATTATTAATCGCAAAATAAATATAAAAATTAATTATAAATTCTAATTGGATTATTGAACTCTAAATAAAAATCTCGAAATTATACTAAAAACATAAGAAAATAAATTGAAGAAAAAAATATTAAAAAATAATAAAGAATTGAAAGTGAGACATGAGAGGGTACATCAAAAATGAGATAAAGGATCCCACGAGTGAAATCCCAGCATTTAGGTGAAACATTAGACTGGTGTTCATGCGAAATAAACATTTTTTGTAATTCGGATTTTGTGTTTTAAACTTAATAGGGTACACGGCTATACAAAACTTCCCGCAATAGATATCAGTCAAATTTTGGTTATCCCAATGAAGCAGATCAACCCAGAAAACGCGCAAGAATACGAACAAAACCTTTAAGATAATTAGTATATTAATTTAGGCCGGAAACAGCCCCAACTTATATATGGCATTATATAAATATCAAGGTTTTATACATAATCTTAGTATTGAGCATTTTGGCTTACAACCTATAGAAAACCTAGGCAGCAGTTGGTGCCCACACACAATCACTCAGTCCCACCTATTTATTAGAATACATCAGGATGGAAACGCCCGTGAAAGGAGTTGCTCAGCTGAGCGTGCTGCAAACGCAATGTCAACGCGTAGTTGTTTGCCTGCACGAGTAGCAAGATAAACACAAGTTCACCCACATAAGAATTTTCATCCAAATATTTACATACAAAAACAAATAAACCAAAAACCAACATTTTGAATTTGTTAAGCACAAAACAAATTAAATTTTAATGCACTAACCTCAAGAGTTCGCAACTGCTCCTGATACTGTGCTAACAATTGATTTACGTGTTGCACCTCTTGGCTCTTCTCATCATTTTCCTTTTGGCGCTCATGCTGGATGGCTACAGCACGTTTGAGGATGACATTATCCCGTAGAAGAAACTCGATATGTTCCTTCAGCATCAAATTTTCCTACAAGGACACAAAGTTAATTGTCAACATTGTGATGGAATTTGAATTTTCACTTGTGCATGTACTTGTACCACCCAAAGAGCAGTAATATCTTTCCAGATAGATGATCAAAGCATATCAGATTCAACATCATCTTTTCCCACAGGATGTCAGGGTATGGAACTGATCATTTTTAGCTGAAATTAATGGATCCCATCTAATTCTACAAAGGCAATGCAAACTTCATCCAGCATGAATATGTATGCCAAAAATTGTAAATCAGGATGAACAAACTTCAGCTACAATATTTTATATTATTTCTTTAACATATATATGCCAGATAGAGTATGGATCCTGACCTTATCAAAGCTTTGAGCTGCCTCAACACTGGCCCGAGAGCTGATAGCTTTCTCCAAACTCTCCAATATGCTGGCTGCTCGGAATCTTGCATCATCTATACTAGTAGAATTCATCATCTCCCTCACAAATAAATCCACCCATTCTGCACCATCTGCCGGCAGGTTGTTTTGAGTTTGTGGCTCCTGCAACGGAACTGAATCCCCACTGGTTTGTGATGCAACTGCCAGTCAAAACTCCATCACTATTATCACATCTTCTATACAACTTCCAAATTCTAAAAAGCATTATATTGTTATAAATTTCCAGAACAAAAATTGGACATGTAAAAATAATTTTAGAGAGCAAGTTTTCAAAGCATACACCAGAAAATGGCACAATGCCAAAGATGTCCTCCAATGAAGATTCTCTATGAATAACATTTATAAGAGTTAGAGATCAAGCAATGGAAAATGTAACAAGCTTTAACACGCCAAGTCCTGGACTCTGGATCTGGAACATTCAGTCCTTCATATGGAGCAGCAGCTACTTGCAAAAATATGTCCCTCCCTTCGACCACCAAATAAAATGTACAATCTCCAGATTGTTCAGCAGTTTGACTAGAATTAAAATATATTTTTGATCTCTCAACAAAATTGCTCGGACATCACTAAGGCCAGGTAGACATGACCATCTGGATTACAGAAGCAGAACGGTATTTCCCCAAACGAGGGTATTGAAAGTCATGTTGCTACGGAATGCAACTCAATCACATGCCATGCTGCGCCGGCAGCTGCTAACATGGCAAATTACCAAAAGTTGTGTGCTTTTACATGATGTTATGCATGTGATGCAAGTTTTACCCATTGATTTTCTGATTTAGTTTGTATACTTGCATTAAAATGTGAAAAAATAGACTATACATACTGTATAAGTTCATTAGATTAAATAACAATTTTCTAATATTTACGATAAAAGCTCGAAAGAAAGACAATTTGAGGCAGGCTCTTGGTGCTGCCTAGGCCTAGGAAACCAAGGTGTCCCCTTGGCACCAACATCTGTATATAGATTTCTAAGAAATCTATACCCCAGGGTTATAAAAGCGGAACATTCATTTGTAAGGGCTTTATAAGGAGGTTGATTAATTGAATACAATTTTCAACTAGGACTAATCGCATGTATGGACAAATAAATGCAATCTGATTCGAGTCAATATATAGATACGGTATAAGAAACTCAAATAGTAACTATGGAAGAATTCACAGACATGTAATGTGATGCAAATATCTGTTTTGAAAACAGAGAAATTAATTCAGGGCATGGGATTGCCACGTGGACTGAAAGCCAATCATGTATCATAAACCTAAGTTTCAATTCATGTGTGGCTTACATCATCTAGAGAGTGGATTCAATGTAGACACATACCTTTTTCCATGGTTGCATTTTCTTCAGCACTTGTGCTAATCTTGGAATTCACATGTCCACGACAAAACTCATGAAGCTTCTTGATAGCCAAATCCAAGTCATCGACAGACTCTTCCATAGCTTTCTCTAGAAGCTGATAAAGAGTTGTGAAATTATAAGAGGCCACACATATCATGACAAGTCTAATGAGATGAAATTGTAGTAATAATGCCAAATACTATTCATTAGGGAAAAGAGAAATCACCTATCATATTCTACAAAAAGGCATAGAACCGGAGATTAAAAGGATATTAATCATATTGCAAGTGACACCTATTCTATTCATTCACGACCAACATATATATTAGGTATCCAAGGCATTATTTTTGACGCAGGCATTTAAAAGTTGGTTTATTAGAAAATATTAGTAAAAGAAGTATGATGTTAGCCACTGGTACCAATACCACACACCATAAAAGAATGCTAAAAGATTGGAGTTTCGAATCCAGATTTCTGGCCAAACAATCCCAGAAGAACATTTTCGTGCATAAACATATCCAGTAGAATGAACCAAGTAGAAATTTATTTTCATAAACCCAAAAAATTGAGCATCATTTCTGCTTAACACCTAAAATCCAGATCTGTGGAAGCCTAGTACCGAATATATCCTAAACCTAGCATAATAGTGAAACATTCACCTGAATTTCCAGTTCAGGAAACAAAGCCTTGAGCTGATCAACCGAACTCGTTTGAACCGGCGGCGAGTACGTCAACCGGACCGGCGACGTCGATGAAGAGCATCGGAACTTCTTGTAAGATGGCGGTGATGCAGCCGCCGGCGACGACGCCGCGGCGTCGATGTCCTCGAAGAACGACCTCTTGCCACACACAATCGCTGACATTTTTTTTGAATTAAAAGAATAAATTATAAATTCGATTATTCCTATGTTCCTGAAATTCAGAACGAACAGGAACCAAATCAGGAATTAGGGTTAGGGTTTTCAGGGTGCATCGGAGAGATTCCAAGTTTTTGCTTCAGGGTAGAGATGTACTTTTCCTCGATATCTGTTTTCTTCTTGACAAATATTCTACGACGGCGGAGGTGGTTTATATAGTGGGTGAATTTACCGCTAACGCAGATTATAACGTTCATCTTTTTTTCTCCCAAAAATTATTTTTATATTTTTTAAATATTAAATAAATTGATAAAAAAATTCAAATTGCATTAAATTAATTGTTAAAATAATTCAAGCTACATTAGTATATCACTGAAATCCGTCAAGTATACAATATTCGATATACATACTAACAATTTTTTTTATTTGATACATGGTATATAAAAATAAATTCAAAATGAATATATTATGATCGATTAAACTTGTGAAATATAGATTTTAATTTTTTTATATTCTCTCTCTTTTATTTTTAATTTTTTTAATTTTCTTATTCCTTTAAAGACATTTAAACAGTGAAGGTCTTTTCTATAAGCGGAGAGATTTAGGGATCAAACTCAAGCATCTCTTCCCCTAAGTTAAGACAACAACAACAACAACAACAAAAATCCTTTTTTTTTTTCTTTTTCTTTTTCTTGATATTGCTTCTTATCTTGACTATTTTTTAGACTCTCGTAGTTTCATATTCATGATTTAACATATTTCCACCCAATTTGAGGTGTTGCTTCAAGTTGAAATATTGAGCCCTAAATTTTCGAAAATTGTAACTTGTTCATTTCTTCATATTGATGAATTTTAAGATGTATTGATATTCCTATAAAAATGGGATCTCACTTATTTTATGAGGTTTTGGGATCATTTGTGAATAATCAAAGTTGCATGTTCCATTTTGCAAGTTAGGGATGATGAATATTTTATTCTTAGATTGCTTAAATTGATGATTTCGTGTAATTGATATAATATGAAACAATGTGGATATTGTTGTATGGCATGAATTTGAGCTTCTACTTGTAATAATTTCTTAAAATGGCTTACTAAAATAGTAAATTTTAGTAAAAATTAAAATTTGCTTGGGCAAAGTAACCGGTGGAAAGGGTTGATTATTTTGGGGTGCATTATATGAACTCTTAATCATAGTTAAATATAATTAGGAAATAAGTAGAGTACCAACACGAACTCTTCAAAGTGGTTATTTCTACAATTCTAGTAATCACAATGGTTACTATTTTTGTACATCAGCGTAAAATTATACTGTCCGTATAATATTTTTTTTATATTATAAATATTAATAAATGAATAAAAGTAATAGTAAGATACATATGATGGGGCAGAGGCCATCTGCTATATTTGCAAAACAAAATACTACTTGACAAAATACTACTTGAAGGCATTTACACGATTTACACCTTTGCACCACATTGTTGTCTCAATGTTGTCATACAATTTACTTTATTGGAATCACTAGAGATCAAGCATATGAACAGTTTTTTGCGAGGATCATGTCAAACAAGATTGCATTTGCAGCTCAAAATTGCAAGTGAAGCAGCCACCATTCCACATTCAACAAAGCCGGATTCTGATAATATAAATTCGAAGGGAATTCTGGATGATTTTCAACACACAGAAGAGAAACTACAAATGATTTTATTCACCATACTCATAGATGTAAAGGAAACATACAATGGTTACAAGGAGAATTTAAATACTACGAAAACGAAACTTCCACAAAGGAGCTGTTGAGACTGCTGATAGCTAACCTGAGTTGGATGGGTGAGATCCGGTCGCAGAAACAGGTTTCACGATACACTGTGGAAGCAGCTGCGGTGGCCTTTATTCCCCTCAATGATAACCTGACTCACGCAGTGCTACACCTCTGCTTAGATCAACATTTTCTTGTCACAAGTCCTTCCCCTCCACCAGCTCTCTTCTATAACCTTAGCAGAAATTTGCAAGGAAATAGTTATGGTCATTATGCAGCACCCTTTTGTTTAAAAAATGCATCATAATCTGGACTATGTGTTGCTCGTGTGGTTGAAGGAAATGAACGTGATGGCATCATGAAAGCTTTTGAACGTGAAGCAGTAATGAGGTTGTTAAAATTTTGGAGGATGAGAGGAAGTACCAAGAATCGGATTTCTACTCACGGGGTTCCACCAAGACGTATAGTGGCTTGCCATTCAGCAATCGCTGTTCCTGTACAGGAGGAAGCCGTGTTAGTGTGTTACTCGTTGAGAAAGATTTAGTAACTAGACTTCATAAACCAGCATGTGATTTAGTATGAGAAGGAACTGCTCTATGTTTAAACAGGAACATAATGAATCATTATAGATACTTTTTCTGTTCATAAGGGTTCATTGCTGCAAAATACACAAATTTTGAACCAATTCCAACTTAAAAATGTGGCATCAAATAACATAAACTTTACACCTGTAACTTTCATAATATATAATGACATGGCAAGTTTCAAGTTGGGCGAAATCTGCAGTCAAGTTTTTAAGCTTACGAGCAAAACCGGAATTGATCCAGAGTTTGTGTATTTTACGACAATTTAACCCTAAAAATAATTTAGGGACCTTGGCCAGAAAGCACGTTTCTAAGTTTCGAATTAGCAGCAATTCTCATTTCACACATCTCACAGAGTAAATCAGCTGTCATGAAAGATTGAATCCCTTGCTCAAATCTTCACATTCAAATGTGTAACAAAACCAAGAATGGGTCCCTTTGTCTGGCTCACTTAATTTTAGTCCTTAAAAAATCCCATAGTGTGCATCAGATGAAATCAAATCACAATATGGAAAAGGATTACATCAAGCAGAAATTCAGTTCTCCAGAATCTAACAATTGGCCGTACCATGCTAAAAATTGGCTAAGAAACCTACATTAGCAAGTTCCTTTACAACACATAGCACCTAAGAAGCAGGGCAGTTTAATTTGTAAGAGTGGATGTCGAAATCTATGATTCAAATACTAGCAATAGGTTCAGTAAAATCTACCTGTTTTTTATAGTAAATGATATTATAAATAAAAGATTTCAAAAATGCACTTAAAAACTTTTCAGGATGAGATGCAATGAGAAGAAGTGGAATGTAAATTACCTTAAGCTCTGGCAACCCGATAACGCATGCACACTCTACGACTTCAGCACCGTTGCGTTCTAGCCAACCGGAATCGCAATAGCCACGGTAAGTTTGAAGCAATAAATCATATACAATGTATAAACATAAACAGAACTTTGGGACCTCACCTAGAAGCCTTATGGCTGCAGAAAGAGTCCCTCCTGTAGCCACTAGATCATCGATGACTAATGCTCGTTCGCCTGGTTTAACAGCACCAACGTGCATTTCCAGACAATCTTTGCCATATTCGAGCTCATAAGCTTCAGCAATAACTTCACCTGAACAGATAAAGACCCATATTAGTTATAATCCAACTTGAATGATTAAGCTAACCTGATGTGTTAGATTCTATACATATTATTCAATTTGATCAACTAATGCAGAACGAAAACATCTCCCTCCCATGTCTTAATACAAGCACAATCCAAGAGGAACAGAATATGTAGGTCATCAAACATAATCAACTGAATCTTAGTCCAATTTTCAGCTAGAAACTTCAAA
The DNA here is from genome assembly GCA_034509125.1 of Monilaria moniliformis. Classification (NCBI taxonomy): domain Eukaryota; kingdom Viridiplantae; phylum Streptophyta; class Magnoliopsida; order Caryophyllales; family Aizoaceae; genus Monilaria; species Monilaria moniliformis. The sequence goes on from JAYDZE010001122.1 coordinate 9,008, forward strand.
GAAAAACCTTCAAGAACCCATTTATCTTCTACGAGAATAACGATTCATATTCAACAATGAACCATTAAAATAAAATAAATTTCTGGGATTTCATTTAGGATATCAAAGTTGTGATCTTTAACTAGATTCATGCTGTAAAAAAAATTCAGAGATTTTATTCACAAGAAATTTACCTGGAAGCTTTCCTGGTTTGCGTAGAGGAATGAATTTGGCCCCAATTCCTAATGCTATCGAAGGAGCAAACATAAACCCTCTTGCTTCAACTCCTACAACAAGATTCAGCCATAAATAAACTATTTGAGCAAGCACTCAACACTCCTTAATATTCCCGCCTCAAAAAAAAATAAAAAAAATCACTCCTTAATAGCACAACTTTTGAATTCAGTGCCCCTTTTCACCAAAAGTTTGAAGTTCAATCAACCTTAGAAAAGTGCATCATCTTAAAGAAGATGAAAATGTCAACTTTTGAGCAAATAGCATCACCCCACTATCAAATAACCATGAACTTAAATATTAAAAGAAATTACAGAAAAATAGAATTATTACCAGCAACAACAGAGATATCCATGTCTCGGTATCTATCAACAAAGATTTCGACGGTGTGCTTGAAGACCTTGTGATTTGAGACAAGCGTTGTAATGTCTTGAAACATAATTCCTGCCAAAATGTTATTATTAAAAATAGGTACTAAAAAACAATGCCCCCAAAAAAAGAAGAAAGAGACAAGAAAGCATAACATGTTGCATACATATTGAACAACCAAACAACATAAAATTCTTAGTACAATCTCACTTAGGACATACATGCATACAAACCTTCAAGAATGGGAAAAAAAATCAAGAAAAAACAAACCTGGTTTAGGGAAGTGGGGAACAACAGTAATGGCATCAGAAATGGCCTTCAATCTTGGATCACCCTTTAAACCATTCTCAGCTGCAAACATCTTTCTGCTCAGCAATCCTTCTTTTACTTTTTCTTTCTCTTTAGATTTTCTTTTTTAAAAAAAGACAAAAGAAATTTTTGGAGAGATTCTTGTGTATATTCTCCAAATAAATGTAAAGAGGGGTGGAAGAGAGAAAGAGTGAGAAAATCTATGTATTAAAGAGTGTATCTCTGGGTTGGTGGACAAAAGCTCCACTGAGGAAGATCCAATAGCTCAGTGGTGCTATAATTTATACACCAACTTTTTTTATGTAAAAATAAAATAAAATAAAGATTTAAATTCTCTGTAAATTTACAGAAAAAGGCTGGTATCCGATGCTTTTGATGGATACTTACTTGAATGCATTTTGTCTGGTTTTCTGGTACGTAAATGTAATCACTAATGTTTAGACAATAGACAGTGAGGTCTTGTCACACAGTAAACACGACATGAGAAACCCACAACTTATTAAGGCATATTAACACTATATGGGCTCGTTTGGTAGTCTAGTCAACATAAAATGAGTTAGATAAGCTAAGATGTGCTTTAAGATTAAAATTTACTGTTGGGGCAAGTTAAGGATTTAATGTTAATGTTTGGTAGATAAGATAAAAATAAGTATGGTGTTTGGTAGGTTAGATTATATTATGGATAAGATGTAAAATTACATTTTTATCCTTTTCAAAATATAAAAATATTTATTTATTTACTCTTATTTAATAATATCAATTAAGCATTTATCTAATAATGTTAATTAAACTTATCTGATTATATTAATTAATTAATTGATAAAATAGATAAATGTTTATTTATTAGATAAATTTATTTGATAATGTTAATTTATTTGATAATATGAATTAATAAATGGAAACCGATAAAATTTTAAAAATTTAGCTTAATTAATTAATTAACAAATAATGTTAATTAAGCATTTATCTTGGTAATTACTGTTTACTTAATCAAGGCATATTTTATAAGTAATTACTGATTACTTAATCAAGGTGAATTAATCAGATAATGTTAAAATTTTATAAAACGATTTTTATAGGTAATTGGTAATTACTGATTACTTAATCAAGATTAATTAGTTAATTAAATAAATTAAACTAGATTAATAAACATGACTATATGTATTTCGAAACTGCCATCCATCATAAACCACCACCGCCGTCCATCATCAACCACCACCGCCATCCAAGCCGGTAAGTGAAGGATTAAAACGTTAATGGCTCAGAAAAAAATTCATCACTGCCATCAAACACAATATTCAAATCGAGTTCAGAATCACAGCCAAAATGCAAAAACCCTCCACAACCCAAAATGAGAATCTGAGTCAAAAAAACCCAATCGATTCGAGAGCAAGAACAGGGAATTTTGGGCAAAAAATAGAGCCTCAGATCTGCAAAACAAAATCATCACCGACTTATAACACAACCTCAATCACTGGGTCAGAACCATTTCATCCCCAAAATCGGAACATCAACAATCTTCGAACCCAACACAACCCCCAAATCCGAACATGACAATAAAACATCACCACTGCCTCAAACTTACCCTCAAATCCAAACAACATAGAGATATTCGAATCCAAAGTTTTCGAATATAGGAGGCTCAGATTTGTAATTTCACAAATCATCACTGCCTCAATTCTACCAATCGAAGGAGGAGCACAGAAACTCATAGCTATCACTGTCTCAGATCTACCAGAAAAATTACCCCCAAAATCAAACGAGACGACGGCGGCCGTGGTGTGTGGGCGGCCGTGGTGTGTCGGCGGCCACTACCGCCCTACACATGCACTACCGCCGGTCAACTTTTCATAAGTCGCCGACGCGAGAGAGAGTAGAGAGTAGAGAGCAAAGAGTAGAGTGAGCACAGAGACGCGCGCAAGAGAGTAGAGAGTAGAGAGAGCAGAGAGTAGAGTGAGCAGAGAGAGGGCAGAGACGGTAGAGAGAGAACGGGTAAAATGAGATATCAGTGTGAAATAGTGTATAATCGTGTGGAGGAGGTGCGATTATACAACAACATTTCATCCACAAAACGACGCCGTTTCGTGCGCGTCTGGAGCGGGCCGCGATAATTTGTCTCGGCCCGACGGCCGAAGTGAAATGATATATGTTCTACCAAACAGCTGGTTTATACTGTTGGGCCATGTTTATTCATCCTATCTTGGACCCAAGCCCAACTACCAAACATAGCCTAAGGGTATGGTGGCAGTTTAAGTTTGAATGACCGCAACCTTGTTTGTTGTCTGTAGGTTGTGATTCCTTCTTAGTTGGCTTTGATGTTTCTACTTCTGATCCGAACAAGTCTATGTTTCCTTTAATAGTGTCCGAAGTCTATTTCTGGCTATACCTTTAAATTTACTATGATGACTCACTTGAGTTATTTTAATTATTTGTAATATTCTTGGTTTGTGCTAGTTGTATGCTTGCATGTTATATTGATTGTCTTTCCTTATTTTCCCGTTTCTTGTCTCCCCTAGTCGTGCCCATCTCTAGTGTCCTAGCTTGGATGCAGGGACGTGACAAAATTAGGCAACAATAGACGTAGATACATTTTATTGAACTAAGATATATCATTGCATTTACATAGATTATATGACTTGCATCGAATTTGCTAAAACTACATAAGAATTTATCAAGGTTTGGACCAAATATCTTTATTGCATGAACTAGACATACAAGCCTGACAAAAAAACTTTCTATTAAAAAAACTTAAGAAAGTTTCAATAACTTAAAAAGGAGTCTAAACTTTTAGAGTTTACAATTAAGTTAGAAAACTCATATGAACCCAACACTAAGGGCGTGTTTGTTTGGGCTGATAAGCCCACTATTGTTGAGTCAGCTTCGATTAAACTCCTATTTGATTTCCTAGATAAATAAGCTCAGTTGCTCGACTTATCACATCTGCCCGGCCTTGTCCCGCTAATAAGGGTCATTTCTTCAAGATTGTTGATCGTATGTCATTGGTGCGATTGTGTGTCTGCATTGGGAAGTGCAACCAGATTATGAGGTAATGTGACGTTAATACCTCAATCTTTTTGCCCCAACTTCAGATAAATATCAAACCCTAGGTCTAGAACTCTCTCTTCTCGTGACTAAACTGCGTGCAACCAAGAAGAAGAAAACTCGTCGACGGGCTAGCTTCATATCAACCGAGTATTTCGACGTCTAATCGGTCTTACTCGTTATACCCGAATCGTTAGGTAAATGGTTGCTGATTTTCGTAAGATTTACTTATATATTCAAGAAGGGCAACATTGATGCTTCTATGTTCCCTTGTCTATGCTCCGTGAAATATGACATAGGCTGGGTTATTACGTCTCTCATATGATTGTATATCTTTTGCCTTCATTTTTGTTGGTTCAATGTTAATGAGTGGTTTTGATCAGGTACCATATGAATTTTATGGTCCCGCTTTGATGTGGTAATTGATGCGTTTGTCCTTAGCCGTACATTGGTTTGTAGATCCTCAACTATAATCTCTCGTTCTAAATAAATTTGCTTTTTTGTGTTATAGAAAAAATTTCAAACTGCCATTGGTGTTTGTTAGATGGCTCCGCTCTAGGTGTCCTCAACCACTCAGTTGCTAAGAAGGAGAGAGATACAAATATGTGTTATTTATGGAGTTGAAGTAATTCGTGTATGCTTGTCTGTTTGTTGTCCTTTATTTTTAACAGCGCGTTGCTGATTATTTTAACTTGATTTGTATTTAATGCACTGGAGAGTTATGTAATTCTGCCAAGAGTTATGATGAGTGAATGTGTTATAATATTAATATATATATTGTTGTTACAACTATTTTCCTTGGGGTTTAGGGGGGGATTATGCAGATGTGTGGGTGGTGATGTAGCTGCCGAAGGGCATGCTTTTCAATTGGTATTTTAATTGCGCATCGTTGTCAACCTAGCAAGGCTTGTTTTTTTATAAACAACTAAGTAGTGATTATCCATAATGCATTACCATGTGGCCTGTTATGTGTCATTTTTTTAATTCGCTTTCAATAGATGGCACGTAGTAGTACCAACACCTCTTTGTATCTTATTATAGAAAAGATACTGCATTAGAATCTCGCGGACATTGCTTTGACCATCCACATGATAGTTTTGAAGAGAAAGTGCTCGTTAAAATGAAGACGATTTGTATTAATTCCCCCTATATTCTTTGCTAGATATAGTCCCAGATCAGGTTAAACATGTGAATAGATTGATAGGAGTTAATGACACCGAGTGTGTTTCAAATCTAAGAATGGATAGAAACACTTTCGGTAGGCTTTGTTTGTTGTTGAGGTAGATAGGCGACTTGTCGGATGGTAAGTTTGTAAGTGTCGAAGAACAAGCTGCAATCTTTCATGGCGTACTTGCGTATCATAAGAAGAATATGGTGGTTAGTTTTGACTTCTGGAGATCGAGCAGACCGTCTCGCACTACATACACGTTGTCCTGGCAGTAATTTTGAAATTGCATTCTCTTTTGTTGGCAAAACCAGAGGCTGTGATTGAAGATTGCACAAATCAGAGATGAAGCTGGTTTAAGGTGAATGTTAGTAGGTTGGCTTTATGTACAAGAAACTTAATTAAATTTTAGATTAATTCTTAGGTAATCATTTTTACAGCAATGTTTTGATACATGACATAGGGTTGTCTTGTAGCATTAGACGGGACATATATCAATGTCCTTGTAGACAACAAGAATAAACCCCGTTACAGGACAAGGAAAGGACAAATTGCTACAAATACATTGGCAGTTTGTGATCGAAGTTTGAGGTTCATTTACGTTCTAACTGGGTAGGAAGGATCAGCCGAAGATTCCAGAGTTCTACGTGATGGGGTTAACATGAGCCACGGGTGAAGGTCCCCGAAGATGTGCAATGTATGTTCATTCATTCGGAGGTCAATTCTAAACATAAGGAACTAAAGATCATCTGTTTCTAGTGTAGTCTAACATGAGCATACTTTTATTTTTGGTTCATCTCACAGGAAATTATTACCTTTGTGACAACGGATACGCTAACAGTAAAGGTTTCCTAACACCGTACAAAGGTGTTAGGTGTCATTTGAGGAATAAGGACCCGAATCCGAGCAGCCTAAATGCGCAAGAAATGTTCAACATGCAACACACGAGAGCCCGTAACATTATAGAGCAGGTGTTTGATATAATGAAAATGTAATGGGATGTACTACGGAGTGCTAGTTACTACCCAATTAAGATGCAAAACAGAATCATAATGGCATGTTTTTTGCTACACAACTTTATTCGCGGAGATGTCGGTTGACCCAATCGAGCAACAACTTGAGGTTGAATCGAGTGTGTAGGATAACGATCGTGATCACGACAATACCGAGTTTGTTGTTGGGGTGGAAACAACGATGGAATGAAATCAGAAAAGAGACAATATAGCTCAGGAAATGTGGCTATTTGTGCGCTTCGAATTCCCATATAACCACTTCCTCTTTCTTCATCTGTGATTTAAGCTGGATTGTCTAAATAACTTATTTTTAGATTATTTTAGTGTGTGCATATTAATGCGATGATATTAACTGACCACCATACTATTTTTTTTTTGTAGGACCATGGAGACATGACGTGAGAACGCTAGCCGCGTACCGATTGTACTTGTGGGAAGGGAAAGATGTTGATGCTATGTGCCGGGAAGTCAACCATACAAGTTGGACGCTAATTTTACAAATGTTCAGCAAATGCCAAACATGAAGGGTGTTTCTTATGGTGCGATGAGTATCACAAGAACGACCCAGCTAACTTGGTGCCAGACTATGTGTTAATGCAAGTTTACAAAATCCACCAAAGTTATGCTCATGCATAAACTTCTACTAGTATACCATAAATAATCACGAGTAGCTGTAATTTGTATTGGTTTGATGTTTCATTTGGATTTAAGTATTTTAAGTAGGAGCAAATTTTTTTAAAAGAAATTATTAAATTTACCGACAAATTTTTTCATTAGTAATTCGTGATCACCGACGGAATACCGACATATTTTTCTGTCGGTAAAATTTAAATTCGCTCGTCGATTTTATGACGACAAAATTTACTGACAGAGGTCACCGTCAGTAATTTGTCGAATTTTTTTCCAATGGACTGTATCCATCAGTAAGTTTTTTTACCAACAATGATTTTAGTGACATCACTTGTCCGTCGGTAATCCATATTAACGACGGATTTTTGGGATTTACCAATAGATTTATCCGTCGATATTTTTCATTTTTTTGTAGTGACTATTGTTATTCGAAGTTGTCGAATGGATGTTTTTATATACCCCTGCTAGTATCTTTTAAATTTATACATAGTTTCAAATGAGCATACTTCAAACTTCAGTCAATTACTAGTGAACACCATCTGTGACTTCAGAATAAACTAATAACTTTCCATGATTTTTTAGACTTTTGTTAAGAATTATAGTTCAACTTTGATCTCTCTCCCTCTCCATAAATGTACGTGTCTAAATAGATAACAAGCTCTATTTGTGGTACAGTTTTTAGCATCGTCATTAAGGCAACAATCAGCTCCACTACCACTTCTCCATTTTATGTCACTTAATTTAAACATAAAAATACATATTTCATAGTAGTATTATTTATGCCTTCAGCTGAGAGATTCTTGTGCTTAAGTGATATAATCTTTTTTGAAGCATACATGAGCATAATTGTAATAATTGATAGTTTAAGTTTTTAAACAATATTTTTAGAACTTTTTTGAAGGACAATATTTCAAATTATTGGATAGGTGCACTTTGTTAGGTGTTTGCGTACATGGAAGATACCATAAGATAATGGTCATGATTATATATTAAATCGCTTATTAACTATTTTTATTATGATCGTCCGCCATGTCTTTCGGAGAACAACACTCTTTACTTGTTCCCATTTCATCATTCAATTTTCTTGATTGATAAATTTTCTTAATTAAAAAGATATTATTCGTTGGACCTATACCATTCCTCATATCGATGTTAATTTCCAGAAATATTATGGTTAATTACTTTCTCCATTAAATTCCACAGGAACATTAGTTACTATATATTCTTAAGACCAATAATTTTACATAGCTACTTTGTTAGGTTAATGTGGTCAAACTTTATTTGTGGGAAAAAGCTAAATCTATCTTCACAAGATATATTCAGTCCTGCAAAGGTTATCTGTGCAACACATTAGGTGTTCATTCCAATTCAAAGTTGTTAATTCTAAGGAAGTAGACTCGGTAATTCTAAGTGGACTCAGGAAGTAGACTCGGTAATTCTAAGTAAAATTATTTAATTGAAAAATGAGCAAAATTGGAGGTGTGGTAATGCCACCCCATTTTTTGCTCGAAGCCGTATCAACCATTTATGATCAAGTTGGGTGTCGGTTTAAGTTCGATGAGCTGTACGGACATTTGCAAGAGCTGGAAACGCATTACACTACTTTCAAAGAGGTCGTCGTTTTCATGGGTACGTCTTGGGATGTCTCCACAAACATACTAGCGAATGACGAAATTTGGACATCCATCTTTTAGGTGAGTGCAATTATCGTCAAGTGAAAACGACAACAATGTCATAACGAACTAACAAGTTTTTTTTTTTTTGAAAAAATGCAGCAAATTCAGCACGCGAGGGCGTACTATCATCGCGGCGAACTGGAGTTCCCAAAAATGGTGACAGTATTTGGTTTTGACTACATAAAGCTCGAGGTCGAAAAGCAAGTTATTGTCATTTCTGGTACGACGTGCCCTATGGAGGATGACAAGATGAAAACGGTCGTATGCAAAACCACGAGTGAGAATGTAATGTATCTACTGGGAAATCCATCGACTAAGCTGCGTCTTAAGCTATTTCAGGAGGAACCTCAACAAAAATAGACCGCACGTCAACAAACAAGAAGAGGCAGTACTATTACGTTGTTGGACCTGACGGTGAAAACAAATATAAGCTGCAAATTGAGTACCCCCACGCCCACCCAATGAAGTTAAAGGCACCGGATCGTCGCATGACCGTTCGTGTGCATCATCTAGCCCAAGCAAGTGGTGGAAAAATCCATTTAATTGAAAGTTTGTACTCAATGAATGTTTGATAATCTATTAGAAAGTGTGCATGTTTGGATCTTTGTTAGGAGCATTTTAAAAGTAGCTTGTATGTGAGCTAGTGTACCCCATGCCTCTACTGTCGGCCCTAATATTTTGTAGCTAATGTAGTATATTAAAAAAAACATTTTACATACAAAAATCAGTCAATTTTAGTGAACTCTACCATTTAGCACACAAAACACAACTTTCTTGATCTACATATCGAAATCAAATATATAATTTATAATGAGATGGAAGAAGTATAATAATATAATATACTATTATTTTTTTTCTAAATGCAACTCTCCCTCTGAATTTAGAAAATGATTTCTTTTACCTTGATTTAGCAACAAAAAAAATCAAGTTAAAAATTTATATATATTCTTATTTAAAATTTATTATGAATGAAGAAGATTTTTCGAATATCAATTCTATTCGCAATCAATTATTAAATGTAGCTAATATGTTTATGAAAACTTTTATGAAAATAAAAAATAATTAGATGATTATATTTTGTAAAGAAAAATCACGCGAACTTTGGAGAAACCTCAAAATCAAATTTTATTGGCACTCAGGTGTAGGCACGGAAAGTCTTTTCGTCCTCTGCTTTCTTCACTCCTTTGAACTCCGAAGCCCTCGCCTCGCCTCGCCGCCCACACACCCACACTCTACACTACGCTACATCTTAGCGCATGTTTCTCTCTGAAAATCGCCGCCGCGTCAAAACGATTATCATCCCGGAACCCTAGTCGTCTGCTGGCTTCTTGGCCGGGGGATCCCCTCTATTTTTAAGTGCGCGGCCGCTCCAAGAGAGATAAAGCGTGCGTGGATTGATTATAATCGCCCTGCAAACATGGCAAACTTAGCCCTAACTGGAATATTGGAAAAGGTAAACACTGGTCATTGCTGATTTTGTCCACTTTTCTCTTTCTGCCATGTACTCTGGGTATGACAGGATGTGATTGATTGGTGTTCTGAATGATTTTGGGGGTGCAACCCAATGCAGATGACTGGGAAGGATAAGGACTACAGATATATGGCAACTTCTGATTTGCTTAACGAGTTAAACAAAGAAGGGTTTAAACTCGATGTTGATCTCGAAGCGAAACTGTCTAACATTGTCATTCAGCAACTCGATGATGCAGCAGGCGATGTCTCCGGATTAGCTGTCAAGTGGTCTGCTCCCACTGCTTGCTTAATTCACTATGTGTTTATATTTGCTTCTCAATTTTGTTTTAATGATTTTATCTCTGCTAAAATTATTGGGAAATTTTTATTATTTTAAATGATGTTTCTTCAGTACCCATTTACCCCATCCACTCTCGCAGATGATAACATTTCTATTTATACAAACCTTCACCTATAATTTTTTTTATTTTATTTTCTAAGTTTTGGTTCTACTTTTATATTGCATGATATAAGTTGATTTGGGAGATTGGTTTGTCCCTGAGTTAGAATGTAATTACCATTGAGCAGTGCTTAAATTGTATTGTAGAGATACAGTAGAAGCTGTATCATTAGCTACGCATACTAAAATGTTTCTATTTACTTGGCAACGCAACTTTGTCAGTGATAGATCTGTTTGTCCAATTCTCGAGTTTCGTCATGTGAAGAATGAGCTTTCATGATTACGTCTATGATATAAATTTTATGAATAAATTCAAAAGGTTGCGCAACTATTTTATGAAGTGACTTGTCTGCATGGAGATGGAAAAGTAGCTACCTTCTTGCTTTAGCCTGGGAGTGTCTGGAGCCAGAAGTTTAGTAGTATGTTGGTGAACCATAATCTAATTCTGTATTATTATGTTTCTGTAAATCCTAGCCTTGCTCCCTTGGTGAAAAAAATCCGTGAGCAGCAGGTTCTTGAGATGACTAATAAGCTTTGTGATAAATTGCTCAATGGGAAAGAGCCAAATCGTGACATTGCCAGCATTGCTTTGAAGACAATTGTTGCTGAAGTTCCTAATGCAACAGTCGCTCAATCTGTTCTTGTATCCATTTCTCCCAAGTTGATACGAGGAATAGTCACACAGGTCAGTCTGGTATATTTTTCTTTCAGTTTTTCCTTCTACTTGACTAGCCAAATACCTTCTCAAGTAAACTATATTAAGCTAGTCCTGTCATTTCTGTTATGCGAATTGGTAGAATATGTAGAAGCTGTTTAAGCCTGAACTCTATGTCATCATTACAATGATTTCGCTTCAGATGATAACAGAGGTTTTGCTCGTGACTTCCTTTCATGGTTGGTTTTATATTCCAAATAAACTGACCCTAACCAAAGGGTTAGCGACCTTCTGTAAATGATCACTCTTTTGCAAGTGAAGCTTCTTGAAGTCAAAAAAGGGTTTAGATATCTAGTTTCTGCTCACGACTGTTAAACATTAGGATCCGTTTAAGACATTACGTGTTAAATGATGATCTTCACATGAGGGGGAAGTGCTGAAGATATTAAACATTAAATGGTACTCCTTTCAATAAGCTTATAGATGAGGTAGTTGTTGGACAGGAGTCCAGAAGAGCTTCAAAGGTTCAGTTTGGGTATAAGTTGCATGATTGGTCATGCCCCACTAGTAAGAACCTCATCACTGAAAAAATCTTGTTTGTCTTGATATGAGTTTAAAGTAAATGAAAATTATCTAGACCATGAATGGTTTGTAGGGGAACCCTGCCCTCTCTGATCCATAATCCATTTGCCAAAAGCAATTTCTTTTCTGCTGATGCGCCTGCATTTCGTACTTGAATTCCTTTTTATATCCGTTTCTTCAGTTAATTCAATATCTTCTTTCATTGCCTTTTGAAATGAAACTCATGTCTTAAAAATGTCCGGTTATAAATTCTGCAAGAATATGAGGGTTTCCATAAGGTTGTGCAATTCATGTAGCTATTTAAAATGAGATGCAAGTCTTTCTGATTTTTCTCTATAAACTGTTTGGATGCTAATAAACTGATTGTTTTTAATATGCTATGCGTTCATCTGGAGGAATTAAGCTTTATTAGGTTTACCATCTAACTTTTGTAAACTAGATTAACTACTCTCCTGTACAAAATGCACTAGAATGCTGAGAAAATAAAATTAATTTCACACATTTGAATAAAAAACCTGGTTCTAAAGCTTGGAACAATCAAATCAAGGGTATAATTGTATTGGTTGTTTATGTCTTATTACAGCAACGTAAACTTGCAGCAATACTTTTTTCTTTTCTCCTTCTAATTAAACTTAATTTATTTCTTTCTCTAGGGGATGGTTGCAGAAATCAAATGTGAATGCCTTGATATTTTGTGTGATGTTCTACACAGATACGGTAATCTAATGGCATCCGATCATGAGGTGCTGTTGGGTGCACTGTTGCCCCAGTTGAACACCAATCAAGCCAGTGTGAGAAAGAAGACTGTTTCATGTATTGGTAGGATTACTGATCCTAGTGTACTCTAGAACAATGTACCTTTTTGTTTCGCATTCTCAAATGACCTCATAATTCCTTGAGATGATGAAATTTAAAACTTCTGTTGCAGCATCTCTGGCTTCAAGCTTGTCAGATGATTTGCTGGCAAAGGCTACAGTTGAAATTGTCCGGCTTTTGGAAAATCAGGCAACAAAATCTGAAATTACTCGTACAAATATTCAAATGATTGGGGCATTGAGGTAAGTTGTTGAGCCGTTTCTCTTTTCTGATTGTTACATGTGTCTATATAACTTTGCTGGCACAACATATTCTACTATACTATGTTCATCGACTTCTGGTGGATAACATTATTGTTTCAAGCAAGATGTTGCTGCATTTTAGGACCAAAGTTCTGTTAGTTGCAATAGCTCATCTCTAGGGTGAGATAAATCTGCTCAATTCTGAGTGGCTTAATAAACTAATTCATCAAGGATGTTCCTTTACTACATGCTACATTGTAGAAGTGAATGACTTGATTGACAGTTTTATACTCATATAGTGTATTCTAATCTATTAGTATTAGATATGTTGGATATAGATGCTTCCGTTTACTGGATCATGGCTTTGAATTGGCAAAATTTAATAGTGCACATGTTCATTCTAGGATGCTATAGTGATGTGGTTGAATCCTTAACTTGGACTATTTGTTTTGGAATCAGTCGACTTTGCTAATGAAGTTGAATTGAAAAGCAGACTGATTTAGAGGACGTTTTCTGTTCTTAATAAGGAATGCCGTAGATATTCTCTAAAACGTTTCATTATATTTCAACATGTGACCTTCTGAAACATTCTACCGATATGAGGTGTCTCATAGTGAATGATCCTTGGGTTTTTTGGTTATGAAGCCGTGCTGTTGGCTATCGCTTTGGTCCACACCTTGGAGATGCAGTTCCAATTCTAATTAACTACTGTAATAATGCATCAGAGAATGATGAAGAGCTTCGTGAGTATAGCTTGCAGGTACTTTGTTTATTATCGTTTAATTATTAATATTTTATTCTCCCACCTCTTTGTTGTATTTTTCCTTCAAGGCATCGTATATTTTCTGATGTAGGCATTGGAGAGTTTTCTACTTAGGTGTCCCAGTGATATCTCTTCCTACTGTGACCAAATCTTACATCTTACTTTGGAATTTCTGAGTCATGATCCAAATTTTACTGATAACATGGAAGAAGACACAGATGATGAGAGTTATGTGGAGGAGGAAGATGAGTATGTTTTAATATTTAATGGCTGCGTGTAATTTTGCTTGAGAAAGTATGTGCTCATGGTTATTTTATGCTTGTAGTGAGAGTGCTAATGAGTACACAGATGACGAAGATGTGAGCTGGAAAGTGCGGAGAGCTGCTGCCAAATGCTTAGCTGCTTTAATTGTTTCTCGGCCTGAGATGCTTTCAAGACTATATGAAGAGGTATACAATTTATCTGTTTTTCATTCCTGCCATTTGCTGCTACATGGAGAGTTTTACAGTTCATGGCTCACATTGAGAGTCTCAGAACTGAAAGGCCTGTATGCTTTGGCTACATAAACTGATTTTAAATATCATACCAATGACAACTTTTGCATGGAAATTGTTATGCATGATTGTCAACCTGTACCTTTATTTTTGTCCCACGAGAACTGAACATGTCACTGCAGGTTTTATATAGCTTACATTTTCTACCCACTTTGGCTATTATAGATTATCATTCAAGAGAGACCAATATTGATAGATGTCTTGAGATCTTAGAACATTTCTCCAAAATGAAATGACACAAAAAGACATAGAAGCTTTGTGTCAGCTGACAACATTTGAAAAACTAAAGAGAAGCACACAGTATACAACTCTTTGGATTCTACTCTACTCTAAAAGATGAATTCTCATGCTATAAGTTCTTGTACTGCTTTCCGTTGGATGCATGCAAGTAGAACGCCAATGTAATAACTGCGCTGAATATATTCTACAATAGTTTATTTGGGGGAGTGCATGGAGTGAAAACCATGTTGGTTTATCTGTAAGAAAGAGTTGAGCTTCTTATTGGTTTTTATCAGATCACACAAATTTTAATAGCTAAAGATATAAACCAAGACATTTAGGTTAAAGAAGACTCATGTGCCGGAGCCATGTTTATTAATATATAAAATATTTTATTGTGGCAGTTGGCCTTTTTTGATCTAATAACTGGTGAAAGCTTGTGGTACTACATATACTGTAAATAAATTCTTTCTAAAATCAAGCATATGATATTACTACCTAAAGGCAAGGCATCTATTTTCTCGGTATTCCATGGATGCAGGATTTCCTTTTCTGTTGATGTGGAATGTGAGAAATGTAGACATGATGGTCAATCATGTTTTTTTTCAACATGCAGGAGAAGTTATTTTTTTGTTATTTGCATCTATAGTTTCTTTCTATTTATTTTTTATTTTTTTATTTTTTACGTTAAGCATGCAATTAAGCTGTATGAGTAACTGAAAATGTAATCCCACTCGTTTCAGGCTTGTCCAAAGTTGATTGATAGGTTTAAAGAAAGGGAAGAGAACGTCAAGGTATTAATTATTTTCTGTATGTGTATGACAATGAGATTGCTTCTTCTTTTTGTATCTCATGGATTATGCTGCAGATGGATATCTTCAATACGTTCATTGAATTACTTAGACAAACAGGAAATGTTACGAAAGGCCAGACGGATTTTGATGAATCAAGGCAAGGGTATTCTTCCTCCTTGATTGTTTGGATACTCTTCTACTGTGTATTGAGTTCCATTATTAGTTTAATGTTCATAGAATTTGATGAGCTTCAGTTTGGACCTAAGGCGATCAAACAAATTATGTTGCATAGTGCTTTTGTTTTCTCTTATACACCCTTACATCAGATTGTTAGTAGTGTGTTGAATGTTTGATGTTTGTCAATCCACTTGTCTTGTGCAAGTTGATTACATATCTGGAAAAGAACCAAAGAAAAAGAAAAAGAAAAAGAAAAAGATCATAAACTTCTGTAATCTCTATTAGATGCACATTATCTACTTGTGACAATTACTCAACCAAAATTGCCGATATTCTGAATGTGTTTCTTCTTTTCTGTGGAATTAATATAATGATTGCTCCATCCATGGAGCAAAAGGAGAATTCTGTTATCCACATTTGCTGATCGGGATTTGTTTATTTCTTTCTATTATTGCAACATTATGCAGTCCCAGATATCTATTGAAGCAAGAGGTGGCAAAGATTGTTCGATCTGTAAATAAACAGTTACGCGAGAAATCTATCAAGACAAAGGTGAAAGATATTACAAGATGCTGTGTGCTATGCTGAATCTTGAGCATTGGGAGTTCATCACTTTGGTTGTTCTGCAGGTTGGAGCTTTCTCTGTTTTGAAAGAGCTGGTGATTGTTTTGCCTGATTGCCTTGCAGACCATATTGGATCTCTGACGCCTGGAATCGAGAAAGCACTTTGTGTAAGATTTTTGCTGTTTTCCCCTTTCATGTATATGAGTTTCATTATTTCCATGTTTTCCTAGAACTATGATTATCTATTTATGCATTTACCTCTATCGACAGGACAAATCTTCTACCTCAAATTTAAAGATTGAAGCTCTTGTTTTTACTAGATTAGTGTTGGCCTCACATGCTCCTCCTGTTTTTCACCCGTACATCAAGGTAGTGTCTAATCAAGTTGGCCACTGATTTATATAGTTTCTCAACTATTTTATACATGAATGTCACAACACAATTAATTTTTTTGTTCAATTTGTTTTCTTGAGATCGGTGCATCTGTTTTTATTATTAATACTTTGGGGAATTCACATTTTATAATCTCTTAAGGGTGATGGACTTGTTAGTTGATTTTTAAGTATAGATTTTTATACAGACAAAGGATGTTGTAAATGATTTTTGAACACTGATGCTTGTCATGGCACAATTAATTTTGTTTTTTATTTTTTTAATCATTTTATTGTTTTGAGGAGGTCTGGGTTTTTGTGTTTATTATTTTTATTTCAGGGTATTTACATGTTGCATTTCTTACTGTTTATGGATGCTTGGTGAGGATTGTGCTGGAACTTCACTTGATGAGAGAGAGATCTCATACAATGGAAAATCACTCCTGTAGTACTTATTAGTTAATTTAAAGAGCACAGACCTCAAGTAGACTACATATCAAAGTAAATGATTGAAAGCTGAATGTTTAATGATATATCAGGGGTAACAGGACCCGTTTATCTTTCCTGTGCTAATATAAAGTTTAGTCTTTGATTCTTTAGCTCTGTGCTGATATAAAGTTTGGTGAACATTAATATCAGGCTGAAAAAGCTCTACTATATCTCCTGTTTTCTGTCTAATTAGATAAATACTTTGATTTTGCATAAAAGGACAACAAGTTGACAATTATTACACACCATGTCAGCTTCCACAAAATCTGCACCTAAGGTGAACAGTCCATGTTTCCATTTTCTTTGAGAACCATTCTACATTGAAATTGTTTACTATAAAAGAATCTGGTTCTTTACTTAGAGCAGTATGTCCATGATCCTTCCTTTTTTCATCTATGTTCCCAAAAAGCACTGAACAGGGATGTGTTATTTGTGCCCGTTTATTGATTCACTAGAAAGTGACTGGAGGAGCTATACCTGACCCTAAATCCCAGGCTAAGAAAAAACAAAGCGAGATAAATTATGTGAATCAAATTTTCATGAACTTCCATGAATTTTTGGCTGTAATTGATTTTATATAATTTATATAGCAATATAGCATTCTTCCTTTATAATAATTCTACAGTTGATGTTCATGAATTTGAAAAACTTCTAATTCATTATGAAATATTGTCATAGTTCTGTACTGATTATCTGTGCCTGTTTTCTTAGGCAATATCTGCTCCGATTATATCTGCCGTAGGTGAACGGTATTATAAAGTTACAGCAGAGGCATTAAGAGTATGTGGGGAACTTGTTCGTGTCGTGCGACCAGATATTGAGGTTTTCTTTTTATCATTGAACTTATAGCTACATGTTAGCAGTTACCTCTGAAAATGTAATTTTTATCTTTTTGACCAGGTTTATGGTTTTGATTTTAAACCCTATGTCCGTCCTATATATGCTGCTATCATGTCACGTTTGACCAATCAAGATCAGGATCAGGTTAGCGACTGTCTTGCAGCTATATCCTATGCTCTTTCTATTATAGTGTCTTACTCCTCTCCTTTGCAGGAAGTGAAAGAATGTGCAATTTCTTGCATGGGACTTGTGGTTTCTACATTTGGTGATCATCTTGGGGCAGAGCTACCCTCATGCCTCCCTGTGCTTGTTGATCGAATGGGAAATGAGATTACTCGTCTTACAGCTGTTAAGGTTTGTTTCTTCTGTAGTCAATTAATGGATTTTGATTTATATAACATTTTACGATTTTTTTGCTTTTATATACAACTATGCGCAACTTGTCATAATTGGACAAACATTGTATCATTAGCTGGATCATGGATGTTCCTTTATGTTATATGGGTCTAGGAAACGTATCCTTACATGCCCAAGATGTTAATTAATGTTCCAGAGATGGAGTATGATAACTGAGGAAATGAGTGGTATAGGTATTATTGGTTATTGGGTGCACAAGAAGCTGCCTGCATGTGGTCAAAGTTGGGAATATTGTTTTGTTCAGTTAAATGTATGAATATGATACACTGTATGTGTCCACCAGCTTCCATTTGAGAAATGCACATGGATACATGTTACCTTTGGTAACAAAATGTGCTTAAATGAACCTAAGGAGAACTGAGGTGCCGCTAGCTATTTAGTGAAAGACTGGAGATTGATATGCATCATATTGTAAAATGACTTCAGTTACTCTGTCACTTAGTCCAGTGGGTGAATCCATAAACCGCATGAAGATGATTATTTATGTTGCTCCACCTACTTGTTAGGACTTCTTTTTCTTCAGTTTGTTCGAGCAGTATTATCAACAATACATATATTAATCATTGTGAATTGACACCTCAGATTTTTTTTACAGTTTCATTTGCAAATTGCTATACCTTTATTTTATTTTATTTTATTTTTCAGGCATTTGCTGTCATTGCAGCGTCTCCTCTGCACCTTGACTTATCGTGTGTTTTAGAGCATGTAATTTCAGAGTTGACTGCATTCCTAAGAAAGGTATAAACTATTACCCATCCCTTAGCATTTAAATGATGTTTTCAATATGGTGTATACTGAGCTGTTTTGATGGTTTTACTTGAATAGGCCAATCGAGTGCTAAGACAAGCTACTCTTGGGACATTGAACACACTTATTGTAGGATATGGTGATAAAATTGGTTCAGCTGCTTATGAAGTCATTGTTGTTGAGCTTTCAACTCTGATCAGGTTTGGCAATATTTTGATTTACTGTCAATGCAGTTGCACTGTCACCAAACTATTGCTAACTTTGTTGTTTTGCATGTTAACGAGTTCATAGATTAGTTGTCATTTGTACATCTTGATTCTACATTTTGCTTTTCAGTGACTCGGACTTGCATATGGCTGCCCTTGCGTTGGAATTATGTTGCACGTTAATGGCTGACAAAAGATCTGGTCCGAATGTCGGTCTGACTGTCCGAAATAAAGTTCTGCCACAAGCTCTGACTTTAATTAGAAGTTCTTTGCTACAGGGCCAGGCCCTTCTGGTACTAATTTTATATTTCATCGACTAGTACATGTTATAGTCTTATAGAAAGTTTGCTTCTCTTTTACCCTGTCTTTTGGAAATCACAGGCACTGCAGAATTTCTTCACTGCGCTGGTTTACTCAGCCAACACAAGCTTTGATGTACTGCTCGATTCTCTTCTTTCTGCTGCCAAACCATCTGCCCAGACTGGTGCTGTTGCTAAACAGGCTTTATTCTCAATTGCTCAATGTGTGGCTGTTCTCTGTCTTGCTGCAGGCGACAAAAAGTGCTCCTCTACCGTAAACATGCTTACAGATATCTTAAAAGCTGATAGCAGTACCAACTCGGTATGCAAATCCGGTTTTGTCTACACCTTAATATGCTCGGAAGTTCTTTTTCTAAGTCACTACTAGTTCTGAAGTAAGCATTGTATAGACGAATGTTATTGTGTTCAAGCTTATGTCCATAAACTTGTACATTTATTACAAAGCCCAACTTAAACAAACTGGTTCACCCTTGCTGTAAGTATTTGCTTGTTTCTGGAAACTTTTTTTAGATCTTTGATGGAAAGATAATTTTATTGAACCAAACCATAACTCAGTCTGGTCCTAAAATATGTATTTG
Organism: Monilaria moniliformis; assembly: GCA_034509125.1. Taxonomy (NCBI): domain Eukaryota; kingdom Viridiplantae; phylum Streptophyta; class Magnoliopsida; order Caryophyllales; family Aizoaceae; genus Monilaria; species Monilaria moniliformis. The sequence goes on from JAYDZE010001122.1 coordinate 28,671, forward strand.
TTAACTAGAATAGTTAATAAGATAGGTTCTAAGATATATGAATTATGGTCTATGTAAATGGAACAATTACAGATTCTATGAGAGACCGGATTGTAGGATATAATACTTGGCTTTAGATAATTCTGTACCTTTTCTTTTATGCCACTTGAAGGACACAATCTTCCATTGTGATTTTAGCATTGCATTCTGGTTGAGAATTTCAGGAATTGTTTTTCCTTTTTCTTTGCTTTCTATCTGTCCGATTGTTTTTTTCCCCCATATCTTGTGTGTATTGTAAGCTCATGAAGTCCATTTGTTTAATCGTGATGTCATTATTCCACAATGAAGTTTTGGTTACATGGCATATATCTAGTGCTCTTATGGTTTCCACCATTCTTTCTTATAGGCCAAGCAGCATCTCTCTTTGCTGTGCTTGGGAGAGATAGGCAGGAGAAAAGATTTAAGTTCTCATGACCACATAGAGAACATTGTTATCGAGTCTTTTCAGTCGCCATTTGAAGAAATAAAATCTGCTGCATCTTATGCTCTGGGAAACATTGCTGTTGGGAATCTGCCTAAATATTTGCCTTTCATCTTGGACAAAATTGATAATCAGCA
>JAYDZE010001123.1:0-11013 GCA_034509125.1 Monilaria moniliformis
AGCAAAACAATGTGACAAAATAATAATCTTCTCATAAATTTGGGAAATAAGGTTTTACAAATACAAAGCAGCTAAAAAGCTTGCTTTTTAGTATACACCCTAACACCAATTTGTGATTTGAGTGTCGAAAGCAACGTGACGTTGGAATCAAAAATCCTTAACAACCAATTCCTCAAATAGTATCCAAAAGTTGTAATCACCTCAACTTTTGGAACCAAAGATACTAGTGACGTAGGTAACTTGATATCACAAGCAAAATCTTGACAATATACTCCAACTAGCAAGATTCATCTTGCAACGTATCCAAAGAAGTACAAGTGACGTATAGCTCCCTCACGTCCTACATTAACATCACCAAATAAAGGAAACCTTTTTTATACCATATCTACCAAATTGTATCCACTACCAATTTATCCAACATCACAAGAACTCACAAGCACAACACATAATTAATTCACAACGAAGGCGAGGGACCTTAAAAATAATCAAAGTTTCGAAACTCCAATCCAACAAGTTATGATTCACAACCCTTTTAATTCAACGAAAACATAAGCATGATATAACATGAAGTGAAATTAGGGGCTGCCCAAATGACTACGACAACATAACACTTAGAAACTCAACGTCACACAAATATGCCCAACATAATCAACCTAGCACCAATGCACATATATTTTCCAATCAAATATAGAACCATACTAACAAAGTAAAACACAAAATCAAATGCGAATAAGTTTAGCCACAACTTATCTTTTTCAAAAATAGAGGCGATAAGGGGTTGCCTTCGGCTCCGTTGACGGCTTGCACGTCGGCAAGTCGAGGACGTCAAGGAAACTCCGGGAGGTGAGGAATGCAATGACAAAGGGTTGTCCGCGCATGGATAGCCCCTCAACAACCCGACAGTAGGGACTACTAGCGGCGGTTCAGCGGCGGCGGCGCCCGGCGAGCGACACGGTGGGTGGCGCGACAACGGCGCCGGCGACGGTCGCCAGAAAAACGAAAACAAAAAAATGTTAGTAATTTATAGCACAAAAGCGAAAAGGGAAGAGGCTTACCAACAGCTGCATACGGGCGGCGGCCCGGGCGACGCGACGGTGACAACGCCAGGCGGGCCGAAGCCCGAAAGGAGCGGCGAGGCAAAGGGAGGCAGATCCGCCTTCCCCATCAAACTCACTGCCAGAATGACGGGCGCGGCGGCATGGTGGTGAGCGCACAGCGGCGAGAGGCAGTGGCGAGGCAGAAGCGATTTCCGAGAGAGAGAGATAGAGAATGGGAGAAGTAGAGAAGAAGGAAGATTAGGAGAGAAGAGAGGAGGAAGGAGCGCCGACGAGATGAGAAAGGGGTCGAGACGTCGCCACATCGAAATCGAAGGCGACGGCGACGCCGGCTGCGGCAGCGGCGGCGTGCCACGTGGAGAATGGAAATGGAGAGGCGAAAAGAGAGAGAGAGACGAGATGAGGGAGACGGCAGAGAGAGAGAGAGAAATGTGGGTGTCGGGGTCGGCGGGCGGCGACGGCCGACCAGCCGGCGATGGCATTGTAGCATGAAGAAGGTGGCAGCTGCGGGTAGGAGATAAGGGAAAGAAGAGAAGAGGAGAGGAAAAGAGAAAGAGAGAGAGATGAGAGGGTGAGTATGTGTGAATGATTATGTGTGGGAGTGGGTTATCCCAAACCGTAGAATCGGTTCATGGGCTGAAAATAGTGGGCTTGGGAAATTAATTCATGGGCTTGACGAAATTGGCCGAGAAATGGAAGAATGGACTTGATATTTATTTAGGTTCGGCCAATTTCTTAAATAATTGGGCTAATGGAGTTGTATTAATTTAATTAATTTGATTAAGCGCTCGTTAATTATTTAGTAGCTTAATTATTTTGGATTATTTGAGTACTTAATTAATTGAAGTACTTTGGGCTTGATTAAAATAATTACCTCTTAATTAATTTTCGAAAATAAAATTTAATTAGAAAGTTAGAATAAATTAATCTAAGGATTAATTCATAAGATATTAAATTATATGATTCAAGAAAGATTCCCAACTTAATTAATTAATCTTCGGATTAATTTTGAGTAATTAAATTACCCGATTTAATTACTCCAAAGAAATGGAGGTATCTTTGAACCAAGAAAATTTAGAATAAATGAATTTCGCCTCAAGAATGACACAAAAAGAATTATCGCCCAATAGATTCAAGTCACGAGACATTAACTTTCCAACCAAATATACTAAGGAGATGAGACGCAGAAGGCATACTCTAGTAAAACACGTGCATATCATGCTATTATAAAAATTATTCTCTTAAGCTAAAATATAGCTTACCTTCAATAAAAGGGCAATCGCGAGAAGAAAGGCAATTCAACCACAGAGGTACTATTCCAAATCAAGGAGAGAATCGAGGTGAGCTTTCATGTCCAACTATGGGCTTTAACATACTCAAATATTAAATGCATATGAGAAAGTTATGATCTTGATTTCAATCTTAAAACCCGAACCCAGGTTCGTGGATTCAAAGTTATTGTCATGCCAAAATATTTCTTTTATGAGAATGCCTATTTGTTGGCTATACCAAATGTTATGAATCGAATTTAGGTCACTTAAATAATAGCGTCCCTCCTTAGACTAGTGTACACAAGGGGACCGTGAGTCATCGAGCGGGATGGCCGGTCCAGTGACTGTGGAAGGTGAACACCTTCTCGACACAAGTATGTATGGTGACCGAGGGAGGTGGCCACCTTCCCGACACAAGTATGTATGGTGACCGAGGGAGGTGACCACCTCACCGGCACATTATGATCAGATATGGCTTATCAAGAAAAGAACTTACATTGCGCAGACGAACTTTAAGACCAAAGAGATTTAGTAAAGTCGGGACTTTTAAGACAAAACCCCCGTGCTTTAATGTGGTTGCGTGACAATATTTTTAAATATATGTATGTATGTATATTTTGGCATGTGTTCATTGAGTACTGTTGTACTCAGCCCTGCATATATTTCTAAGTGTGCAGGTTGGGTCGTGAATGAGGAGGCGGGTGTGCTGAATAAGCACCGAGAACGTTACTTGTTAAAATAAGATGCTCGGTGGTGCATGTCTTCACACATGTCACCATATTCTAAATTCCTTTGCGTTAAAGTACAAGGAGTAGTAATATACACACACACACACACACACACAGTCCTTCTAGACTCTAATTTGTTCGTTCTTTTAAAGTATGAATGATGGATTCGATCTTTTATAAGACAAATACAATCTCATTATTAAGAGACGACGATTTGATATTCGTGAAATGTATATTGATTTTTTATTCCCTTTCTAATCTCGCTTCTTAATCCCCACCCCAGACATGATCACTGTGCTTTATTATCTTTAATAAAGTACGGTCGTGACATAATGAGTACACACATTTGCTTTTAATTATATTAGCAGTAATTAATTTTTTTTACATTAGATTATAAAATCAAAATAATTAAAAAGAAGAAAACAAAAATATGAAACAAATCATCAAAAGAAAAAAATCAGAAAAAAGGAAAAAAAAGAAAATAAATGAAAAAGGAAAATAAATGCAAAAAAAGGTAAAAGAGGAAAAGAAAAGAAAAATGAAAAGAAATGAATAAAACTCTCTCTCTTTCCTCACTCTCCCGTCACTCCCTTTTCCAGCGAGTGCATTGCATGCCACCGCCTCATTGGTGCGTGCCCACCAACCGCGCCTAGCAACGCTGCCGCTAGTGTCACCGTAACGACGACTGGTGCCGCGGCCGTCGCTCCCCAAACCCTGCCGCTTTAAGAACACCCCGTCGTATCCTGCAAAAGCAGTTGCGTTGTGCGTGTTCTAATTCTAACAACACAAGGACAATGAGGATTAGTCGCTCATTTGGTACGTATTATGGGATAAAGTATTATATGTTTGACCGAGAAGTCTTTTATTTCGTAAGGTATCAATATTATGTTTGATTGCATGTAATAAGATATTTGCTAAAAAACAAATTGTAGCAAGATAACAAAATTTAGGTAATTAATAATTAATTAATGATAAGAGGGTGAAATTATGATAGATTAATTTATTAATAAATTAATAAATGATATAATCATAATTTGTATAAGATGATATACATAATCTAAAAACATACATAATGTATAATGTGCCTTTATTTTATTAATGACATTTGTTTTGAAACAGACATAACACTAATGTGTGATATGTATATTATATACTCTAATCAGTTTTAAATGTATGAAATTAATTAATGCTCTTATAATAAATACCCAAATTCGGTACCGGTACTTGAATGCAATAATATTGTGCATATTAACCAAAGTTCTTCTAGGTTGTGAAATGTATTTGGATTTTCTCCAGCATTTGAAAAAAATTACGATATGAAAATTAAAAGAAAAGAAATCATTTATATCAAACGTGTGTTCAACTCTTCAGTCTCACAAAGTTACATACTTCTAAGTTAATGTTGAAATGATATTTAATTATGTAATTAATACAATATTAGTTGTGTTAATTGAGAAAATATGATCTATTGTTATTAAAAAAATATAGTTACCTAAAAAAATTCATACACGTTAATTTTTTACGTAAACATTTTGGCCCGATAGACCAGCCTGAAAACTGAAGATTTATGTTTAGGGCCAGAAGCTTCTAGTTCGAAGAGAATTGAGCATACATTAGTCGAATCAAAAGTAACCCGACTTCAATGGATTAACTAGATTGACATCTCTATCTTAATCCATTAGGGAATTTACTTTAAGATGATAGAATGAATTGATAAAAACAATCCAAACTATTTCATTATTTACTTTAATGAGTTGATTAATTCTGAATTTGTTTGACCAACTCATAATCAAATAGTTAATTTTATGTTTTAACAATTGATCATGTCATTGAAAGTAAATGATGAGCTTAAAGATTTATAAAAAGTTACAAACTACGTCCGGTTGTTTAGACTACTTAATTCCCAATTTGGCTGATAGATATGATTTTATTGTTTATTTGTTTTCTTTCTTGATCAATAAGTTTTTTCTTTGAAAAATGATCAAACCATTTTACTCCATTCATTTGATTAAAAGATACTCCCAAACTTATCTAAAATCCATGCCTCAATAAGAAACGCACAAAATCAAATACTATCATATTATTAGTGAGAGACAAGGCACGCCGCCATTATCTTTTTTAACAAAACATCGTTCAAATTTCATCACACACTAAAGTGTGTTTGTGCGCGTCTTAGAAAGCCCTACCATATCCTACAAATCATTCTCTTTCCTATGGCGGCAAACACCAAAATATTCCCAACGAATTCCCGAAAACACCCCTCCCCCCGAAACCAAGAAGAATTCCCAATGGCGCCTATTCCTCAGTAAATTGGCGCGGACAGAAAAACGTTTGGAAACAAAGCCCCTTTCCGTAATTTCGCACTCCCGCGCGCCTTAGGGTTTTCATATACTTATATATAAACCCTCCAACAAATTATTTTTCACATTCGCCCCCGAAACCGCACTTTCTCTCTCTAAAATCTCTGCCTGTCGTTTGTTCCTCTCATCACAATCTTCAGCCGAATTTCTCCTCTCACTCTCCCAACCTCTCAAAAACCCTACTTCTTGTCCTCTACTACTGTGAATTTGCGTGTAGAAGTACAGAGACAAAGCTGAAGTTCTAGGGTTTTGCTTAGTTAAGTTGAGAGTTCACTTCAGCGAAGATTGATTTTTCACTTCGATCGCAGCTTGTGATCGTATTTTGATCTAGTGTTTGGACAGTTTCGAGCTCCAATCGCTACTTCATCTTCGTTTCCCTCTCTAATTTTGTCGACTCATCGCGTTTCCGAGGTGCGATCTCAGTGGCTCCAGTTTGATCAGCTTGGTTTGATCCATTAAATTAGTCTCAGATCTTCGATTGCGGCGCGAGCTAATGATGGATCTGAGTGATAAAGTAAGTGATCGCCTCTGTTAAGTCACGAGCTCGATCAGAATGCGGCGATCGCGTTTCCCATTTCTTATTTTTTGTTTGTTTTTGTAGGGATCAGAGTGTGAAGAAATAAGTAGCCAAACACCTACTCCAGATAGGGTTTCATCTGACGGCTCAAATATGAAGACATGTGTTGATTGTGGTACCTCCAAAACCCCCCTATGGCGCGGTGGTCCAGCTGGACCCAAGGTACAGCTCTTTTTTTTCACACACTACACACACTAAACCCTATTTTACTCTCCTTGTATCTTATTTACAATTTAGTGTAGTTGAGTAGTTTCGTTTATTAGATAATTAAATTTTACCCTGTGATATTGGGGGTAAATGACATTTCACGTGACACACATGTATGTCGACAAACATTGTGTTTGGGCTCCCAATTAAAAAATATCCGATCTTTTAATATATTAAAACTAAAAGTGAAGTGTATCCCCATCCCATGTGCTTGTCACTGAGTGTTGTGCATTTTTTTGAATCTTGGACTCAAACCTTTTTGTTCTTTTGCCTGCAGTCACTCTGCAACGCATGTGGAATTCGCAGCAGGAAGAAGAGGAGGGCATTAATGGGAGTTGCGAAAGAAGAGAAGAAAACCAAGAAATCCAGCAAAAATGTAATTAGCAATCAAAGCCAGAGCAGCAACAACAGTTGTACCAGCAGCAGCGGCGATAGTACCCCAGGGAAAATTGGGGATTCGTTCAAGAAGAAGTTGTGGGCTTTTGGTAGAGACGTAGCTTTGCAGAGACCGAGATCGAATACTAATAGGAGGAGGAAAATGGGGGAGGAAGAGCAAGCTGCATTTCTCTTGATGGCTTTGTCGTGTGGGTCGGTTTATGCTTAGGGGAGTTGTATCTAGTGGTGTAGTTGTTGCAACTCTTCCCTCTTTTTTGCCCCTTGGTTTGAGAGCGTGAGAGAGAGATGGCTCGAATGGGCTTTTTCGGAATGTAACCCCCTTTGTGAGCATAATATGGAAATTTGTTCTAATTTAATTTTGCTTATAAATTATTAGTTTTGCCCTTTGGAGATCCTTTAGTTGTGTTGGTGGAGTTTCATGTTTGTGAAGATTAATTGATCAAGAATTGAATTTAATGTTCAATATATGTTTTTAATTGCTCAAAATTTTAATAACAAAGATTGAAATATATTTAATAGTGGTTGTCCAGTATAGGACCATCTAATATTAAACAAAATTATTTTTATGAGATGTCAAATTTGTATTGTGTTGCTTCTTTATCTATTGGCAAGATTGGAGGGAATCCAAAATTTCTGTTGGATGTGAAGTTGAAAAATAATTTGGTCCTCACAAATTTGATCTCAATTCTTTTCTCCCAAATTTCATTATGGATTTTTATATTTAATCTTGTGTTTTATCTACTAGTACGTATTTTTGTAGAATAACACCTCCATCATATATATATAATTCATGAATAACAAAAACAAAATTTAATTACATAAAAGAAACGCAAGGTCTTGTGCGATAGTGTTGTCAGGAGGGATCGGATTGCACTGAAACCTGCCACGAAATGAATGGATTGACAATTATTCCAAAGATTAAGATTTGAATAGGGTGACAATTATTTTGAAGATCAAAAGCATCCATTTTTATCACAAGGGTATATCATTATTAAATAATTTTTATCAACTTTTTTAAAAGATAATAGCCAATAAGACACCACAAGATTCTACTTGCAGAGACTTCTTGGATCAGCATGAGCATAGTACTTTAATTGATACAATATTATATATATATATATATATATATATATATATCTAAAAAAAGATAATTGCCACTTTCTTAAAATTTGGGTCAGACTTATTGCACAGTATATCCATCCGCTCATGAGTCCATCTCTCTTGCATGATTCCACCTCTTACAAAAAAGAAAAAAAATCGCATTTACACACATTAGTTGGAGTTTGTGTTTTTTCCCACTTTCTTGAAAAAAAAAATCTTAGGTGACATCTCCTTATTTCCTCTATGTCTAATTTCAACCAATCGACAAACGCTTTTTGAAGTCAAATAATTCAGCTGCTATTTTTTTTGGCCATAAGCAATACCATTACAATTTGGAGTATTTTAATGATTCAGCAGTCTTGTTTTTCTTTAAATAGTTTGGGTTGGGGCAAACGATGAGAGTTCTTGAACCCATATTCAATTCCTTTTTTTTTTTTTTTTTTTTTTTTTTTTTTTTTGTATAGTAGCGTATAGAATTATCACAAATTCTATTTGTTTGATTCCTCTTTTCTTCACTATTAAATAATTTGTTCACACATGTCACTGTCCACATTAATTGTAGTTTGCCATATGTGATAATGGAAATTTACCAACGCGCAGCTGTGAACTTGTCCCTTCTCACAAAAAATCCAATATAATATGTGTATAATCATATGATGTATTCTCAAATGTCCAACTAATAATCTTGAATTTACAGAAATAATTTTTTGTTAATATAATAAGTGTGCAAATATTGGCAAGTGCAAGTATTATCAACCTGGCTCATACCTCTTGTGATTAAGTGACTAAAATATGAATTCATTAATGAGTATGCAATCCAATGAAACACAAATTCAATAAAGTAATCAAACTTCATCATCATAAGATAACACTAGGACGAAATACTTTAGCTAGTTTATGAGCAAACTTGTTTTCTTATTTTTGTATTTATTTATTTATGAGCAAACTCATTTTCTTGTGGTGAAACGAAATACGTAAGAAATATTTTGCGACGCACCAAAAAAACTCTATTTCCAGATAAAATGGAGAGATGTTTACGCAAAACCTATCAGTTTAATTCATGTTATACACACAACAAGAAAAGCGCAATTCACCGACGGAAATGTCCGTCGTTAATCACTCGAAATCCGTCGGTAATACAACTCACCGACGGATTACCGACGGAAAGAGGGCGTCACGAATACACGTGTCGCTAAAATTAGTTACCGACGGACATGTCCATCGTTAAAAATTACCGACGGATTTCCGACGGAAAATGTCCGCCGTTGAATCTTTGTTGCCATCGACGACGCCGGAAGTTGGATGGCAAATCAACGGCAGATTATGTCCGTCGGTAATTCTTGAAGGTTGTTGGCTTTTTACTGACGGGGGAGTGTCCGTCGGTATTTCTCTGTTTTCGTTTTACCGAATATTGTTTATTTTTTCGCTTTCCTATTCACGACACGACACCTGTTTTCAACGAATAAAGCAACACAACTAAGTAATAAATTGCGAAAACAATTTGCTAATAAGATAAACTAACACATAATTCGTTTTAACAGTCTCAAGTTTTGTATTGTTTTCAAATGTTATTCGAATAGTAACCTAAACCATTACAACATAGTTTAATATCAAATTTCTGCAGAATCATCACGGTAAAATGCGTCTTTTTTGTAGTGACATGAATGTAGAGTAATAAAAAGCAAATTGCATTAATGGTGTTCCCCTCCAACAAAATTCAAAAAATTGGTTTCCTGGTTATTAACCAACCTACCAACCTTATAACAATTTTATTATTAGTATTAGTGCGTAGCAATTTTAGCTTTGGAAAATAAAGATTCATCCAAAATTACTATTTACATTGTTTTTTGTTAGATTTCTCTCTTAAACCAAAAAACAAGTGGAAGGCAAGAATGCATGTAAACACTAGAATATCTATTTTATATTAATATACGAAAGTGATAAATATATATAAATAATTCATCGTTGTATATTAATTAATTTATATTGCAAAATATTTTATTACTTCCCCGATCTTTTAAAACTAATAAAGTAATAATATCTGTGCACGTCTACAAAGTCGTTTACAAGTGAATTTTATGTTGATTTTTTTCCTAGTATGCTTCAGAATATTTGATGACTATAACAAAAAAAATTGCACAGTATAATAATTATTAGGGGAAAAGGGTTAATGAAAAGAAAAGATAATGAAAAGAAAAGGAGAAGAAAAAATATTTATTTAGTTGACATGACATCGTTTTGATCATCTTAGTACGATGTTGTTTTAAGGAATGGACATTTTGTCCATGTCGAAAATTCTAGCTACAAAATCACTACCAATTTCACCGAAAATTTGATGCGTGAGACAATTGCGAAACAATAAAAAGTTACGATTTCAGTTTCCTGGTTTAAAAGAAAGGAGATTTATTTGATATCAACGCAAAATTGTGATTTAAATGACAATTATCTCTAATGATTTCGTATAATTTTAATAAGTTAAAAAAATGAACAACAACAACAACAATAATAATAATAATAATAATAATAATAATAATAATAATAATAATAATAATAATATCATATATATTATATATGAAGTTCAATTCCGCTAATGCTGCAACTTAATATTTTTTAGGCATTTGGTATTCATCATTTCATATTTTTTAACTGCATTTGCTGAAATAAATAATTATTTATAAAGATATTGGGTTGAAAAGTTTATGTTCATCAACTCTGGACGGTCCATTGGGTCAATATTTAGCAAATTTTCTTGTTTAGTGTTTTGGGCCTATAGTCCAATTAAGAGAACCCAATAAACCAGCTCCTTATTTTATTTATCTATTTAATTAATATTTTTAGTACTCTCTTTGTTCATAATTAGGGATATCAATCGGATCAGCTTATTGGATTTCGGCTAAGCCCTACTCGAGTTACGGGTAATTGGGTGTGGGCTAATCGGGTTGGGATTATATCTAGTCAGAAATTTTCAACCCTAACCCTAAACGTTCGGCTTTCGAACTAGCCCAGCTGGCTAATCGGGCTATAAGCAAACGGTAAAAATTAATTTGTGTTTTTTTTATTCTTAAGAATTCTATATTTATAATATATAAATGTATACAAAATTAAATATATAAATCATATGACAAACATAAAATTCAAAGTGTAAAACATTCTAAAAAAGTCAAAGATTATATAAAATAAAATAAACGATAAATTGTTCGAAAATAGTTTTGCCTCATAGAATCAAAGAGTGTTAGAAGTGAATCTAAACTCTAAATACTTGAATTACATTGTTCTTTTACACCGATAATCTTTGAAGCTTCAACTTCATAATTCACT
>JAYDZE010001134.1:0-11013 GCA_034509125.1 Monilaria moniliformis
GGCAGAGAATGATAGTTCTTTGAGTTATTAATACATAAGCAACTCATAAAGCATGCTTTCTAGTATACAACCCCAACAATACGTGCATAAATTATGTCGGTGACACATGATTGAAGCCACATACACGCCAGATCTTTCACTATGTGTCAACATCATTACATGCTGCCTCCTGCCTTTGAGCAAACAATGCTCTCTTTGGGTTTGTCAGACACGTAATCATTTTTACGAACATCGACCACTTTGGATATATGTCATCGGCCAAATAGTATTCCATGTTGTATCTTCGGCCATTGGTCGTGAATTCGACAACCGGTGCCCAACCAACACATACGTCTTTGAAGATCGGTAGTGGTTCAGGACACTTATGTTATTGTTCGAGCTCGCCACGCCAAAGAATGCATGCCAGATCCATAAACGTTGGTCAGCAACTGCTTCTAGTATTATGGTGGGATGTGTGCCCTTATGTCCACTGGTGAAGCCGTCTATCCATGCGGACGAGCATTTCTTCCATTCACAGTGCATACAATTGATGTTTCCGAGCATACCGGGAAAGTCGTGACGCCTCTCGTGCATATTCATCAGTGCTTGGGCGTCTTGCACTGTCGGCCTTCTCAGATACGTATCGCGGAATGTCTCGATGACCCTACGACAAAATGATTTGACGCACTCCCGGCCTGTTAATTTTAAGACATGTAGGTACTCATCGAATAAGTCCGATGAGGTACCATACGCCAACTGGCTTATCGTTGTCGTGCACTTCTGTAGTGTCGCTAGACCGTCACGTCCTGTACCGTCAGGGCGCTGCTGGAAATATCAGTCGCATCCTACCAACGTGTTTACAATGCGCAGGAACAACGATCTGGTCATGCGAAATCGGCGACGAAACACAGTGGATCCCATAGTGGCTCATCGGAGAAATAATCTGCAACGAGGCATTGAGCGGCAATTTCGTGCTCCCGGTCTATGAATGTCCTCGGAGCTCGCAGCCTCGAAGCTCCAGTCCGCGCAGCTCTCTTCCTCTGATGCAACTTCAACTTCATATCAATCATTGTATCTATTTGCTCAGAATTGGAACCGGAATTGTCAGAATATGAATCCATAACAACAAAAAAGAAGAGAATATTGAAGTGAGGGGATTTTTTTTTTTTTTTTTTGTGAGTGAATTATGATGAAGTGCCCCATTTTATAAATGAATTTCACCCCCCACAACCGTGACTCCCCTACTCCAAAACAAACTCATGACTCTCCCACTCAACACAAAATCTGCAAAAAAAATAAAAATTGAACTTCGCTAATTTGCGGCGGGTTTTTCACCGTTGTTAGTGCCGCCACGTCGACTTCGCCTCGCCCTGCATTCAGCCGCCAACCCTGAGTTTTACCCGGCTAAAGCACTGCGATTCTTCCGTTAACCCTGCAGCCTCACTTTGTTAGCCCCGTTTTTTCACATTTTTGGGGCAGTGTTAATGGTGCCCTTAACCTAGTGTAAATTTTATCTACATTATCTACGACCTCAAATCTATATCTAATAATTATTATTGTTATTATTCCACTCCAATCACAATTTAATTTTTAGATCAATATAACCATTAAAAAGTAATGCAAACCCAAATGAATTATTAATACTCAAAGTTGGATTATAATATCATTTATTGATAAATACTCTTTACAAACTATATTATATCTATCGTTAATAATAAATGTAAATCTACGCTAACTAGTAATCCAATTATTTATACTACTACGATTTATTGTTGAGACTTATTTTTACAATTAATCCCATTGTGAATTTTCCATAAGCAGGATTGAGTTTATTGATATTAAAGAATTCCCCTATTCTATCCCACTTATGTACTTAACTTAAGAGGAATAGTATAATTTAATATATTATACATATAATAAACACAAACATATGCTATGGTTTACTTTAATATTTTAACAACTATTTTAAGTAGTAGTATCCATTAGATTTTCCATCCTCATAAATTAGGGTAACTACAACGTTGAACACTCATTGAGCACTTACATTCTTCTAGGGGTGAGCAAAATATCCGAAATCCGAATATTCGATCTGAACCAAACCGAAATTTAAAATTTGGTTCGGATTTTTCGGATTTTCGGTTCGGTTCGGATTACAATTTTGGCAAATTTCAAATTTTCGGATTGGATCGGATCGGATATATTAAAAACCGAATAAATCTGAAATCCGAAATATATTTTTAGTAATATATATATTTGGTTAAGACCTTCATTTTACACTCCTATTACATAAATATTGAAACAAGATTTTTTTATATACTACCAACCTTATGGTATTAACTTAGAAAAAATATTTTATAATTTTCAGATTTTTCAGATTTTTGAATTTTGGATTTTCGGATTCGGATTTTTGGATAATTCGGTTCGGTTCGGATTTAATTTTTAGAAAAAATTGGATTTTCGGATCGGTTCGGATTAGGCAAAAATCCGAACCGAAATCCGAATGCTCACTCCTACATTCTTCACACATTTTTTAGTATTATCCACAATTTTTTAACACTAAGAAGTTGAGCACTTACACTATTCATGAGTCCACCTACATTTATCAATTCCTTTTCTTTATTTTTTCTTAATTATATATTCAAATTAAATTGATTTACGAATAAACAAAATTTACTAATTTCATTAAAACAACTTATAATAATATAATTAAAATAAAAAAGTACATAATTTAAATAAAATTGTACTCAACGAGGGGACCGAAGCTTGCCCAGTTCTTCAACTAAATCATGTTAGAGACGACCATGTTGGTCTCTATCGCATGTCGACTCACAGCAAGATGCATAAGTTTGGAAGTTCGGATGCACATCCTAAGTTGGGGCGTCATTTGCAGTGGAAGAGTCAGTCGTGTCTTTGTTAGTCCAATTAGCGGCGTTAGCTCCTTCATCCTCGGTACTCATGTTGTGTAATATGATGCACGCATACATGATGCCGGCTAGCATGTCCATGTACCACATACTACCCGGACCTTTGATTATTGTGAATCATGCTTGAAGCACACCGAATGCGCGTTCGACGTCTTCTTAGAGAAATCGGCTCTTTTTGGATCAGTTGGACACGAAAAGGTCTTGACGAAAGTCGGCCATCTGTTATAGATGTCGTTTGCGAGATAGTGGCCCATTTCATACTAACGTCCATTGGTCATGAAGCTTATGGCGGGGCCCCACCGGCCAACACGTCGTTGAAGATGTCGGAGTGGTTCAACACAATGATGTCGTTGTTTGACCCGATGACACCAAAGAACGCATGTCAAATCCATAGCTGGTAGTCAGCGACTGCTTCTAGGGTGATGATCGGAATAGTGTCACGGTCGATGGTATATTGCCCTCTTTATGCTGATGGACAATTTTTCCACTACCAATGCATGCAGTCGATGCTCCCAAGCATGTCGGGGAAGTCGTGACGCGCCTCGTGCATATTGGGCAGGCACTGGCATTCTAGGGTTGTTGGTGACCTCAAGTATTCCTAGCTGAATGTGTCTCGATTGCCCTTACATAATCGTTTCAAGCATTTCGTGCTTTCGGCGACGTGCAAGTACTTATCTAACATGTCGGAACTTCAACCAGTTGCGAGTTGTCGGACATGTGGAAAGTCCTTGCCGCCCAGTACCATCCCGCTGCTATTGGAAGCACTCTTCACGCGACACCAACGTATTTACTATGTGCATGAATAAATTTCGGCTCATACGAAACCTTCGGCAAAATACACCCGTCTCCCATCGCGGATTTTTGGAGAATTAATATGTGACGAGATGGCGTCGGCGGCTTTTCTTTACTGGTGGATGTATTGCCTTAGTGGTCGGGGTTGATTGGCTTCCATTACGGTCATATAACGCATTG
The DNA here is from genome assembly GCA_034509125.1 of Monilaria moniliformis. Taxonomy (NCBI): domain Eukaryota; kingdom Viridiplantae; phylum Streptophyta; class Magnoliopsida; order Caryophyllales; family Aizoaceae; genus Monilaria; species Monilaria moniliformis. The sequence goes on from JAYDZE010001134.1 coordinate 3,876, forward strand.
TCACCGCCACAGCATCGCGAGCCATCCGGAAATAATGCTCATAGTCATTATCTAGATTATCGGTGCTGGGAAATTACCGTCGTCACCGTATGGATCAATATGAATAACAAATATATGAAATAGAAAAAAAAATTAGAGAGAAGTTAAAGAGAAATTGAATAAGAATATAATTTTGGTGTGAACGAAATGGAGGGCGAGGCTGAATAGCACGATAGCGTGTTCAAACATGCGAGGGCATGCAACGGGCCCGTGCTCAAGGCCTCGCAGCATCGTGCTCAAAATTTTGAGCATGCTGTGCCATTATAAACATACGGCGCTATAGCCTATAGATGCTCTGTTACGTAAATCAATTTTAGAATTAGAATTCAAAGTACGAAGCTGATAGTTTCATTAGAAGATTAATTTTATTAAAATGCTTGGCAGATTATGTCAACACAAAACCAAGCATATACATATTTTATATCAATTTTCTTCTCTTTTTTGTCCTCTTTTTCTTTCTAGAAATGACAAAAAGATGTGACAATTAATTAATGTCTATTTTTAATTATTTTTATTTTTTATATGAAACTTAGATGAACTCCTCATATTTATGAATTTTTTTAAATTATGCTTTATAGAAATTATACAATAGATAATTCGATTACCTACATAAAAATATTATAGTTTAATCTATTATTTACTTATATGGAGTGGAATTTTGGAATATCACAAGATCGTTGATCATTTCTATAATTTGAACCAACATACTTGATTAATATATTATTGAAAGAGATAGACTTGAAAATGTCTCAATCATAAATATAAAATTATTCAATCATGTATAATATCAACCATAAAATGATAAATGTTACTACTATAAAAATAAAAATACAAATAAATTGCACTTATCATAATTTGTTTATTAGAATAATTACTTTTACGTGCATTCTGCTAGTTCACGCTAAATAGCAGTTATCTGTTAGAGCTCTGAGATATCTAAGGTTCTCTCAATCATGTCAACACATGAGCCAACAGATTTTCCCTGAGACATGGCTTCTGCGAGCACTGCTCGAGTTCTTTCATGGCGACGAAGAAGCAAGATAGTGTTCAGAACAGCCCATCTCACTTGAGCATCGGTCTTCTTCTGAGTGAATCCGAGGCTCCTAAGTAGTCTGTCCAACTATCAACAACACAACCTTCTTAGATCTTTCTCAAAATAATCAAAGGTGGTTTTATCATGAAGAAGGTGAGAAGAAGAAAACCGTATTGATATCTGAAAGACCGCCTTCTGCTGCACCGAAGAGCAGATACTCTGTTGCCACACCAGCTAGCGCTATACATGAGAACGTGTTGAGTGTCTGCAAACGAGCATCAAATCAGTAGTTTTCTGAGTTCTCCATACGTTGTCAAAGGAAGGACTATACTAGTACTAGTGTGGTGTCAGGGCCGTACAGTAGCTGATAATTTTCCGGTGCTCACCTGAATCAGAAGAACTATTCAATCAAACGCGATAAAGAATCATATGTTTTTATATTGAAATTTTAACCTTGCTTCATTTTCTGAGCATCACTGAAAGAGCTATGTCAAAAATAAGATATGATAAGAAAAAAACCAATAATCTCTTGCATTTCATAAAAGTAGTATTCCTAATTTATCTTTCCAGCCCTTGTGGTCAGAAGAATAAGAAAAAAAAGCTCAAAACTGATAAGTGCAGATCTCAGTCTGAAATCCCTTTATTAACTAGTGATAGAGGCAGAAATATCTAGCTATGAAGAAGTTTATTGAGTGGTTAAAATAGACTCACTTCCTCAAGAAATTCCAAGTCCACAAAAGCACTCCCTGCTTGAACATTAAGGGATCCTTCCTTCTTCAGAGCTTCCAAGCTGGTCAGAGTGTAGCCCTTTGGCAGGATCCCGAGCAAATATGCAATCAAGAAATGGCCCGCCTCATGCTAAATCATACCAAGATTTCAGTGTAAGGAAATGGAATGGAGTCTATCAACATAGCTTGGAACAGAAACTTGATAGAGGAACCGTACTTGAACAACCCTATTATGATACTTTTGGCTGAAAGAATGGCCGAGTGTATCCAGAATCAAGAAACCGATCCCACCATTGAAAGAAACCTATGCATGATCGCTTTAGAAAAAAATAGTAAATTAAAGAAAGCAGCAAGCAATGGTGTATAATAAGCTCATTTATTAACAAGAGAAGGAAATGATGTATGGAACCATGGAGAGAGAGCAATATATGAATAAACACATTGGTATATGCTGATGCAAGAAAGAACCTAAGACTATTATCATATACAAGTTGTTCATACTCAAATTGGTCTTATGGTAAACCAATTTAGAAACAACAACATCGTTCTAGAATTCAAGATTGTTTATAAATACCATTGAATATGTCAATAGTCAAAATATCAATGGAAGCAAGGGCGTACCGCGTCCAGTGTCCAGAGGAACAGCAATCCTAGAGACACGAAAAAGATCTGTTGAGGGCTCAAGTCAAAGAGTTTCCACACTGCAAGTCCCCCCAAAAGGGCAGCAGCTTGAATGCTCCTCTCTATGGAGCCCAACGTAGTGTCGACTGGGGATAAAAGAGACGCAGTTTCTATTCCGTTCAATCTCAACTCATCTAGCGTGTACAGCCTCTGTGGAATCTGCAATCAATCTATTCAATCAACCCATTTTGATTTACATGATTAACCATTCTTGAAAAATTAACATGATCAGCTACAACTGCAAAGTTTCAACGGATGATACATAGAGAGAAACAACATCAGTTCATGAAAAAATTGAACTTATCATTTTCCTAGACGGCGTGAACCTGACGGGCGGCGCCGAAACAGCGGAGACCGCCGGGCTTGTCCTGCAAACTTCTGACGAGATTCAGAGCAGCCCTCTCATTGCCTTTGCTCAATTCCTTGTCCACTTGCTCCAGCACTTGCCACCTCCCGCCGCCCTCTACTGCACTCACTATTTTGCAGCAACGCCGGGAAAGGTACAACCCTCCGCTGCCAAACATCATGACACCGCCACCCATTTGCCCCTAAAGTACAAAATTATTCAACATATCACCTAAAGTTGCTCCTTTTTCTGGAAGAAAAAGTAGTTTTTTTCCCCCATATATATTAGCCACACAGTGTGAGAGAGGATAAGTGGCGCGAACGATGTCGTTTGGGGCCGTTATATCATGAGTTTCTAACTTCGTAATCGATGGAGGTGCATATTTTGACGGTGAAAGAGGTTTCAATTTCATCAGCGCCGGCGACTGGAACTCAGAAGCGTGGAGTATTGGAGGCGGTGGTACAACATCGCAGAGCGTTGATTAGGTTGGACAGGGAATTGGAGAAAGGGAATTGCAATGCGGCGTTGTCTCTGATGAAGCAGTTCAAGGCTCATCCTTCCGGCTTCGGCGCCGCCGCTGCCCCGAAGGTGTGATTGACGTGATTGTTTCTCAATAAATTCTCTTGTGATCATGCATGGAAGAGGATCGATCATGATATGCTCCTTGAACTGGTAGTCCGTATCTGTTTTCGCTGTGCTCTAAATTAGCTGTTTTGTTGAAAAATTACTGAAATTATAAGCGTGAAGTTAACTGAAACGAAACTGCTACGGTTTTCTGAATTAACAGGATAGATGCATTATTAATATACTTGCTACTTGCTAGCTTGAAATGATAAGACATAATAAGTCTGGTTCATCGACAACGGTTAATCCGTGGAAAATTGAAACTACTTTTACAAGCAATATATATCTTTTCAACTCTAATTTATTTGCAGATCTCAATATTTTAGGGCTCTGGAAGAGTATCATCCTTTGAGTGAAATATCATCTCTGCAGTTAGTAATTGAAACAGAGGAAGAAGCAGAGGTATGTAGTTATCTTCTTTTTCTAGTGCTGCATTTCCTTCTTTGGTAATGCCAAATCATATGAAACATTCCTTGAAATTTGTAAACAACTAACAACTTTGGTATCATAAAAGTGGAAATAACATTGCCACCATGGTACTTCCCCACTTTTGTACATGCTACATGGATTATTTTCTTGAGTGTTTCCTTGTTCTCGAGTACTTGGGAGGGCGAGGATCGATGACAGCATGCAGCCACATCTGAAGTCATCTTCCTGGTCCTGAACTTAGCATATGTTGATATGAGTATTTCAAACACAAGTTGAGGTTTAATTTTCAATATTGAAACACAAGTAGTGGATTTTTGTTAATTTAGTGGATCTCGTAGAGCTTGAGTTGCTATTTTGTGCCAATTTCTTCACGCACAAGCTAAACATACATAATTACATATGTTCCTTTATCCTTGCAACTTTAACTTGCTAGAGTGTTTATTGTAATTATCGTCCATGATTTCTAAATGCATACTGGATTGAAGCTAAAATAGAAGAAAGAGGTTGTATTTATGATTCTTTATGTCTACTATATAAATGCATAAGATTGCCTTCTGTTTTGCTAATTTATGCATTAAATGAACTTGTGTAGAACTTGCCAAAAGATTTTGGAAAAACTACAGATACAGAAAGTTGTGATTCTATAGATGAAGATCACCTGATGTGCATGCAAGTAAGTTAAGTACACCATTAATTTTGTGTTATCCATCATTGATGTCATAAGAACAACACTACCGACTTTACACTGAGTTTACATTGCTGAATTTAGATGTTCTCTTACCTAGATTTTTGGATTCTCTGCAGTCAATTAGTATTATTCGTACTGCCATGATAATATGATTATTTAGTCTGTTTTTTGCTTAGAATTTTCAGTTTAAAGCACTCTATGACAGAACTAGCTACTTATATTTTGCATCAAGATCATCAATTTTATATACAATAGTTATGTATCAAGTTTTTCATGTTAAGGTTAGCATACTTATCAATGATCCTTAGTTAAACTAGTGTTTTGTATTAAGGATCTTCTTCAATATTCTTTAGCAATATAATGTTTTTCAGCATGAAGCTGGTCACTTTGTAGTTGGCTATATTCTTGGGGTCTTGCCCAGAAGATACATAGTACTGAGCATGGAGAATCTATTTCAGGACAAGTTTGCTTGTGGGAAGGTGGAATTTCTTGGCTTTGAATTTCTTAGGGAAATAAGTGCAATCATCATGTGATTACTTTTATTAATGATAAATTTGCAGAACATTTATGGAAATGGTTTTATGTTTTTACTTTTACATGTAAAACATCTTATTCAAATGGAAGAATGTCTGAATTATGAATGACTTGCTTGAGTTACTCCTTACAGATTAAATCTCACTCTTTTACTACTATTCATCACTGCATCTAACAACCAAATAAATCCCTTGCGGAGATAACACATCTATCTGATACGTCCTCTCATATGATGTTTTGGTTTATTAGAAGCTTTTCATTCTCACAATGGTTTCCCAAAAAAAGTTCTAGCATGCATATAGAATTAGTTTGCATTTTAGATCCCATTATTTATGCATCATGATAGATAATGGTAGATTGGAAAACTGAAAACAAGAAACAAATATTTTTCCTTCAAGCCCTAATGCTTGCCATTATTCATCACAGAGACCTAATCAATTAAGGGAAGTTTCATCTAGCTTGTAAAAGCTGTTTTGGCGCATTAGCATGACATGATATACCTTTACCGTTATAGCCCCTTAATAACTGAATTCCATCATCCCTATCGAGCTAGTACTGATATCTATGAGTGTTTCCTGCTAATCTAATGCTTCTCTGAAGAAGTTAGTGTTTTCATCCATTAATGAGTTTTATTTGTCTTTTGATAACTTTTCTGAAAATTATTTTCTGTCATAATTCGTGCATATTCCAACTTTTCTAATTGTTAGAATTTCAAAACACTCTCAAGTATTTTTCATGCGTTATACTTGGTGGCATGGCAGCAGAGCATCCGCTATTTGGATACTCGGAGTTACTGCACTTGGTGCATCTGTTTATACAACACTTGCTTATTTGTATGTCCTAACAGAGGATCGTCGACTGCAAGCCAGTTTGACAGAGTACATAGGTGGCTGGGTTTCACAGTGCATAGGCAGGTTGCAGAAGCCACGGTCTTAATATTGTCTTCTCATATTGAGGCTCTATCTAGGCTAGCTGAGCCGATGGCTTTCCGTAGATCAGTTGGATTTTGCATTGAAACACAAGCTAGACTACTGTATTTTGCTTATACTTGTTTCATTCGTATTATTCTGTTCGTTTTTTTAGTTGATGTCCTTGGCTTTGTGTACAGATATTTAGTCATCATTGTACTAGTATAACAGACTATATGAATGAATAACAGACTTCCTTAACATGATTCGGTTCTGGCTGGAAATGAAAAATCATGTTACAAAGACGTCGTAAGAGATGCTTCTCAAATTATTCATGTAGTCAAATAAGAAACCAATGTTTAGGTTTAGTTATCAAAGTTATTCTCGATTTCATTTACAAAGAAATATACGACCATCATCAAGCCACACACTAGAACGCTCATTCATGACTCAACCACATTCCCCTTCACCACTGTAATTCTATAGCAGGATGATGGAAATACCCTCGGTCTCGAATTCAATAGATACAAACAGCAAAGAGCAGTCAAAGTTGAAGTTATTTAAATATATCAACATCAAGCATGATACAGAGACGCGTAAGCAGTAAAAGCAAGTTGTGGAGCTGCGCCAATATATTTTTAGAAATGGTTACAATAAAAACTGCAGTATTTGAAATTGGTAATAACTTTGTAAAGACCACTGGCCAATTTTACACTCAAGACCAGGCAGACCTCAAGAAGAGAAGGGCACATGGAAAAAATAGACCCACACCACAACTCCCAACTCGAACAAATGCACCCTACAACCCACTCAAGTTTTATCTATCCTTGTCACCAACAACTCATTTCTGAGTTCGAATTCACATCTCCACCAGTGACAGTGAGTTGAGTTTACCAACAAAGTTAAAATTCCCTCAGGTCAAATCACACAATTTTTTATGATTTACAGGCATGTGCTTACCGTTGCTTTTCAGTGAAACCTCTCTTCATCATCAAAATGCAAACTCTCGATACCCTTTATTGTAGAATCATAATTCTTAATGCTAGAATTATTCATCCCAGAAGAAGTATGCTTTGCATTGGAGGATCCACCAAGCGGAAAGCTTCTTTGCCCACTTGATGTTTTGTT
>JAYDZE010001145.1:0-10000 GCA_034509125.1 Monilaria moniliformis
GAGACCAAGTGGTCTCTTTTGTTGGTGAGAGAGACCATGGTCTTGGAGAGAGAGAGACCACAAATGTATTTTTTTTTTTTTTTAATTTGGAGGTGGTCGACCACCTTGAGAAAAAGGAACCGGTAAACATGGCCTGGAGGAGAGAGAGGAGAGAGAGAATTGGTGATCATTTGAAATTTGTATTTATAAATAAATATTTTTTATTTTGGAGTTAATTAAAACAATATCATCTTGTTGTCACATCATATTCGATTTTGACTATATGAAATAATTGCGATATATGATAAAGTTATGATTTTATTTGTATGACTTAAACATTATGAAATTAATCAAAATCAATATAACATTATGATTTAAATGAAAAAAACACAGAAATGGGCCGCTAACTAAAATATGTAAATGAGAAAAAGAGTGGGCCAGCATCCCAATAAATTATGTCCATCAGTTACGAAACTTGAAAAGAAAATTAATTCCCCTTTTCCCCTTCTTACCAAAGTATAACATACATGCGAGATACAGCATAAGACACTGTAAGAAAAGCAGAACCGAGCCTTGTTGAAATGAAGAAAACAAGTGGCGGCGGCAGCGGCGGCGGAGGCGGAGGCAGTGGAGCAGCTGGCGATAAGAAGAGAGGGAGGCGCTCATACGTGGACTCCTCTACCGACACCCCTCCTAGGGTTAGTTTTATTCTCAAATTTGTAGTCGAATTGTATTTGTACCCGCATTTGAGATTGTCTATGCCGTTGAGGTTTCTTCTTGGATTTTTGTGTTTTTTCATGCAGTTATGTTTTCCAGAAAGATCTGATACCGCTGCAGTCTATAACCTACAGTTGATCTCTTGTTTATGTGAATTCGTCCTATTTAAATCTTGGTTAGGTTGTATATTTAGAAGGATGAAATGATACTCATGAATGAAATGATTGTTAATGTAAATTTGGAAATAGACATTGTTTGAGTCACTTATACTTGTACTCTAGTCGATCAGCATGCTTAAACTGTGAGATGATTTCATAATATAATGGGTGGGGCAGCTTGATTAGACCTTCATCATCCTTTAGTTCAACTGACTAGTCTTAAGCCTAGAATAAACCTTGCAAAGGATGTTGACTTGCATACTGTTATGATTATAGGTTATACACAGTAAGTACTTTTTTAGATTATGTTGTTTAGGGGATGGAGTGAAGCTTGGGGTCCATTTCTTCTTGTCATTCTCTAACATGAGGGAGTCTTGGTGGTGGGGGGCTTGGTCGTCCCCTGCCTTTTCAACAGAATATCCTTTCAAATTATCTGTGCCGTAGAAAAGGTCCCAGGTTCCAAATGTGTGGTACACTTAGGACTATTACATAAGGAGCTATGGTGGGCTTTCATGGGATCCTGAAATTGTATGCATTTTTGTTTGACAGTAGAAGGAACTTATTTACTTTTTCTTTAAAGTCTTAAATTCTTATTTTTCAAGGTTTGAATTCTAGCATGTATATTGTAGGTCAGTAGTTTTAGTTTACAGTCAAATTCATTGAGATCAATAAAGTTAAATAAGCAAAGAGGAGTGCTCTTACACATTCTCTTTTAAATAGTGTCATTGTATCTTTTTCGAGATTTGGCTAATCTTACTTTGTAACTTTAGTTATTAAAAATAATTTAATCAAACTTTTTTGTGTAACTAGATTTACAGTTCCTAAAAACTAGTAGCAACCACAATATCAAATAATGAAATTCAATAATTCCTAAGCTCACCAGGATATGACATTGAAAGTAAGGCCCCTCCACCCCACACCCCTGCCCCCTGAATAAAGAGGGAAAAGATACAGTAGTGACTAGTGAAAAATAAAGGCCCTGGTGGCACCTTATCATGGTAGGCTAAATGGTGCCTTATTGAATTGGCCAAAAGCCCAAAAATCACTGATGTGGTTATGCTTTTGCTTCATGACTTTGGAGAATATTTGGAAGGAACCTTAAGTGATTTGCATCTATAAAGCTTCACCATTCATTTAGTCACTATTAACAGCTTCACCATTCTTCGCGGGATCTATTTGTGTACTGCAATTTTCTTTTAGAGAGTTGCTGTGAACAGCTTGCAAGCTGCTCAAGTCAGGTTGTGCTCTGGACAAGCTTGATAATCTAGATATGCTCTTAGCAACAGTATCAGTTTCTACCCGTTTTCATTCCCTTCATAGTGGCTATGCTGACTCATTGCTGTTTCATGTCTGATGGTCAACTTTTCCGTTTTATCTATTGATAATTTTTCGAGTTTCTTCATTGACATTAAGGACGAAAGAAGCCACCTTGGATTGTCACATAGTTAAATCTGAACCAGAGTATAGCTATCTCATACAGTGGATCTGGTTGTGTCTACCATATCTGTGTCTCTTGTTCAATAACACTCATTATTACATCGAGCATTTTATACAGTAGCTGGAAGACTTCATGAAATGGCTGTCCCAATTAGTGAATGGTTCATTTAGTTAGCCGGCATACCTTCCCTCTACTGCATTTCTTCCCTAATTTTTTTTAAAATGGGACCAATGACTTGCCAAAAAAAGAATTTTTATTTAGAGAATTCCTGATTCTTCTCTAACTGGTCTGCCCTTTTCCTACAGTAAAAAATACAACTTTTTTGCTCCTTCATATCTTTTTCTTTCAATTAACACGTTAGATTAAGAAAAATATTAATAGGTGAACTAACAAAAGAAACACTGTGCTCATCATATGTTAAAATTTCTTAATAATCATAGAACATAAAATTTGCATTCCTTGACCCTAGCTTGTTAGTTTGATTGGGTTATACACATGTGATTGCAGCCATGCACTTGTTCCCTGTGCCAGTTATGGTGATAACAGCACAACCTCTGGATCCTAGTACACAAAGGAATTGACTTATAAAAGGAATGTGCAATAAGTGTATTGATATTTTTATGATGTTTCCTATTTGTATGAAATGAAATTGGTAGGAAATTTATTCTCACATTGATGTTGAACTTTCAAATTCAGAAGCAAGCTGCAAAGAAGGATGTTTTTCAGACATTTGCTGAGAAAGTGAGGGACCATAAAGAACTGGAGTCTAGGTGGGCTGTTTTACAGGAAACAAGGGTTGAATATTTTAGAGGAAAAGATTTTGTTAGTTTTTTGAGAAATCATCCAGAGCTCAAAGACCTACTTGAATCTGATAAGAATTTAGAAATTGAAGATATTGCGAACTCACTGCTGAGAAAGAATCTTATAGTGCGGTGTGACCGTGTTGTCAAAACTGTTCGACCGGGAAAGAGAAAATTATCTACATGGCCTGCACATTTGGAGATTTTTCCAGTAAGTTCCTTCCAAAAAATTTATCTTTGCAATAAGGATTAAAATGTCTACTTCTGTTCCGGTGGAGCTTTTATTTGCCACTTGTTTTACTCCTTTCACTTGACTTGCTGACCAACATTTCTAACATTCATGTGACTGACTCAAAAACTGATAAAGGGTGTGGCTATTTGCACTCTTTTTTATTAATACACCCACAATCTCATTTTCATAACGAAGTTTACTGAATATACCTCATCATTCCAAGTCTATCCAACCATTAGAAAGAAAAACCCTAAACCACAATATTTTCCTGCTGGTCTACCACTGCAAGCTTGCAACTCCTTGGATGTTGAATCATGGTATCTCTGATGGATGACCAGACACCAATATCCCATAGCCACCACAGTTGGTGGGGGTTGCAGTTGCACTTCATTCATTGTTGAATGCCAGCTGATGGTGTTGGTATTGGGTGGCAGTCGATAGGGAGTTTTTAATGGAGGAGTGACTGGTGTGTTATGAGTTCGTGAGCATCAATCACACAACCTTTTCAGCAGAAGTAGCGGTGCTTGTGGTTGTCACCTTCGATCTGATTGATTCATGGTTTTAGGATGGAATGGTGATGTTATTGATAAGACCATCTTTATCAATAACATCACCGTTCCATCCTAAAACCATAAATCAAGCAGGTTGAAGGTGACACCCACAAGCACCGCCACTTCTGCTGAGATGGCAATGGTAAAGCAACTCTGGGCAGTGTTTCCCGGTGGTGATTGGTGGCAGAGAAGAATGTTCATGCATTGGTCAGGAGATCTGACAGCAGCATGATCTGCAGCTGTGTTCTGGCTATTCCTGACGATTCAATGTATTCTGAAGAAGTGGCGTGGTGGCATGACATAACTAATTAGAGCCATTAATATTATTTTTGTAGGGGTATTCTAATCGTAAAACTTTTGTGGTGTATTAAGAAGATCTGTCAGTATGAATATCACTCCCACTATCCACTCGCATTATTAAATATCTAATGGATGCTACATGGAAATACCAATAACATAACACCTCCATGAGGACAGGGTGTTAAAAGTTAGGATGAAGGTCATGGAGTTGCTTCTGACAAATAGAAATTGTCAAATTTTATCTTGCTCCATTGTTTTTTATTTTATTAGAGAACTGGTGATTATTTGTTATAATATTCTTTGCTTGTATCTACATGTCTTGTATGGATATACATTGATCTTGATCCATTTCCAACTAGGCTGTAGCTCTTCTATTCATTTTTTTCTTTCATTTACTTTTTTTTAATTTTTTTTATTATAAACTGAATTAGTTGTTTGGAGTTGGGAGAGATGCACTCCCTTGCATGTTAGACAGTTGGTTTGAGGCTTTATTATATTTTTTAGTATGGATATCTTACTTTTCGTATCTTATTTATTGTGATATGCAGGATCAAGTATTTTCTGATAATGATGCATTCTTTGCATGGACTTTTGTCAACCGAAGACCATTATGGCAGACTCTTCTCTCATTTTGCTGGCCTGTTTTGACACTAGCGATCTGCTTGTTTCCTGTGTATCCCCATCAAGTCAAGCTACTTATTCTCTACTTCTGTGCGGGTGTATTGCTTCTTATACTCTGCTTGCTTTTGTGTAAGTTTTTGGTGCTGATGTTATTGTCATTTTTATTACATTGGTTCATCTCGTCGGTCCTTCATCCACATGGCCTAACTGATAGAATAGGTCTATAGGTATGTAGTCACATTATAGTATATCAATATCTTCACATAGACTGAAAGGTTAGCATGTATGGCTGATTGATATCCAAGACACAAGCTACATGCTGTTTGTTATGAGTTGCACTTTCTTTTGTACCATCATTCTGTTTCTGTTTTTTGTTGTTGTGCGTTAATGTTGTAGGGACATCTAACCTGACTGCTTCCCCCTTTCATCTTTTGTAGATCACCGTATGAGTATTTGTGTTGCGATGTGTGGTTTTATGTACCTTTTGATTTGTGTGCTACCTTGAGCTAATTTTAGGTTTCATTTACTTGCAGTAAGGGCCCTTGTATTCGGGGCTCTATGGATTGCTCTTGGAAAGAGGGTATGGTTCTTCCCGAATATTCTTGCAGAGGAAGCAACACTTAAGGAGTTATTCCAGTTTTGGCCCCAGAAAGATGAGGGGGAGCGCCCCAAGTGGACGGCTCGGTTGTTTTTTGCACTTGTTGCTGTTCTTGTCATTCTATTACTGAGGCACCATGCACCTGATGAAGCTGCCAGAGCCAGGTAGTGGTTATGAACTTTCATCTATCTAGTGAATATTTTGAAAGCATCTAAGAAGTCTGTATTTTTTGTTGCCATTAAGTATAGAAATAGTTCTTTAGTATATATATGATAAGAATTTGATATGCTACATTCATATATGTTGGTCCACCACATACTTTGATGGGTTAAACAATATAAGCCTATTGATCATGTAAATTGTAATCTATATATTGTCAATCTAAGTTATAACCAAAGTAAATGCCCCCCCTCCCCCTTGCTTTCCTGCCTTATTGGTGAGACCATCAACTGCATTAAGCTGAAGTGTGGTAATTCTGTTTTTACAGGTATCAGAAGCGGGTGTCCAATATAATAGACGATGTTCTCGAATGGTCTCCTAGGCTTGCCCTGTCAGGTATGATGGACAAGCAAAGCATGGCCGATGAGACGGATTCCGAGAACAATACAACTGATGATGGTGTCGAGTCAACGCCTCAGCCCGATCATACAGAGGATGAAACAATTCCAGACCAATTTGAGGCAGATGAAACCCTGGATCACCATTATTAAATATTAGGATGATATGCGACCACATTAATGAAAGTATTAACTCCAAGTTTACATTTGTTTCTTTTTTCACCTTCCCTATGTATTCACTTTTATCTTCAATTTTCATTTAAAAAAAATAATGTTTCACTTATCTGTTGTCTGTGGACTTTGTAATGCTGTTGTAACTTATACTTCCTATGTCTCATTATTTATGATAAATCTATATTGGACATATGTATTTAAGAGAGTTGAAAAGTGATGTAAAATAAAGTTATATATATTATTTAAAGTCGTGTGAATAATAAAAGTGTACTAAAAGAAAACATGCCATGTTATATGAGACACTCTAAAAAAGAAATATGTGCTATAAATAATGAGACGAATGGAGTATATTATCTTGGAAGGAAGAGAAAAAAGAGGCACTGATGGATATGTTGCAGTGTGCCTTATATAAAGTACAAAGAATACTGCATTGAACCATAAAGCCCTTCCAAATTTCATGCGAGTATATGGTATTTATTCACATAAATCTTTGATGCCAAATCAATCAGTAGTCGCTAATCAATTATTCCAATTGCATTTTAGAAAATATTTACCCTTTATTTTGATCTCTATACTCCATTGCCTACTCCTATTTATCATTGAGTAGACATATTGACGGACTTTGTGTTTGGATTACCCACCTCTCAAAGAGGTAATGATAGTCTTTTTGTTGTTGTGGACAAATTTTCTAAAATGGCCTACTTTATATTATATAAAAAAGCAAATGATGTCAAGCATATAGTAGACTTTTTTTTAGAGAGGTTGTTAGGTTGCATGGTGTGCCTCGTACATTTGTGATTGATAGAGATGTCAAGTTTCTAAGCTATTTTTGAAAAACTTTGCGAGAAAAATTGGGGACCAAACTCTTATTTTCCACTAACGCCTACCTCCAAGCGGATGGTCAAACCGATGTTGTGAATAAGACCTTAGATAGCTTTGTTAGAGCTTTGATTAGTAAGAACAAAAAATATTGGGAGTCTTGTGTTCCTATTGCCGAATTTACCTACAATCACACTATTCGTCTTACCACTAATTTCTCACATTTTAAGATTGTGTATGGATTAAACCCTCTAACCCCAATGGATTTGTCTATTTCAGAATTTTTTCTGTCTCTTGTTTGTGATGTAGATAGTGCTAACAAAGCCAAGTTTGTGCAAGATATTCATCAACAAGTTCAATCAACATCCAAAAGAAGTATGGACACTTTAGTAGCCAACAAGAACCGCAAGGAGATGATCTTCCACTCGGAAGATTGGGTGTGGGTGCATTTTTGCAAGATTAGATTCTCCGATAAAATAAATTCAAGCTTGATCCAAGAGGGAATGGACATTTCCAAGTCTTCGAAAGAGTGAAATAACTCTTACATCATTGATTTCTTGTTGAGTATAATGTGAGTTGTACACTAAATGTAAGTGACTTGAGTATTTTTGAATTTGTAGGTAATCAAGACTTAGATTTGAGGACAAATCCTTCCAAAGAATGAGGGGATGATGTGATCATAGATAATTAACATCAAGTGCGGTATCAAGCAATAGACCCATTAGTGGATATTGGGAGGCCTAAGACAAGGACGATGATAAGGAAGATGGAAGAAACCTTGACTAGCTTGATTCGAAGGGTTGCAAGGCAAGAGGAGTCCAAGATCGAAGAAATACCACCATAGAAGAAAATTCTCAAAGTAAACTAGTCACCTAAAGGACCAGAAACACGGACCGTGCAGACGTTTGTTGTGAAGACAAGACATGTCCGTGAAGGAGACTGGGTCAAAGAGGTCCCACACGGACCGTGCGGTGGCCTACCCTGACCACACAGTCCGTGTGCAAGTGCGCGGGGGCCGTCCAGGACTTCCACACGGATCCTATAGTGGCCCACCCTGACCACACGACCCGTGTGCCAATACGTGGGGCGACGTCCAGAAGCTCCCACACGGACCGTGTGGTGGCTTCACTTGACCACATGGCCCATATGGCTATACACAACTGAGTGTATGGTATCTTTTCAAGTGTACTTTTCTTTCCCTTTTGTTACCTAAATCCTAATCATGTTAGTACTTATTAGAAAGAAGGTTAGGATGTTAGTAGAAAATGTTAGTAGCTTAACCAAGAAGCACCCTCTTTTTCAAAAGAGGATTTGAACTCATTTTGTAAGCTAGACTTTAATGAATGCAAATTTTAGTCCTTGAGAGAGTTTGCCCCCTTTTTGGTTGAGCTTGTTCTTGCTATAATTCCATGCTAGTGAAGATGGTTGCATTACATAACTTGTTTATGCAATGTATAACTTTGCATCTAACTTAGTGTTTGCTAGTTTGTGGAGCATTGCAAGTGTTGTTCTAATGAAAATGTCCAAGGATTGCCTCCATTCTTTTGGTTGAGGTTCTTAGTCTTAAAAAAGCCTCTTGTGCCTAAACACTCATCTTCACCTTCTTAACCCCTTGCACCTATCTTTTGGTTCAACTTTTTTGTGGGTTGCACCCATCTTTATTTTCTTGTACTCCTTGATTTGATACCTTTGCAAGAGTAAGTCTTGGGAAATTTTAATATCCCCATTGTGGAATCACATTATACTGCAAACCACACTTAATATGAGAATGTTTTTTCACCGTAGTTATTCACCATCCAATGACTGAAAATAATTTTAGCGTTCTCACGATATGAAGTGATCTCATTTCAACATTTCACAATATATAAATATATATATATATATATATATATATATATATATGTATATTATATACATATATAATGTAGACACTCATTCTTAGGTTATAGATTCAATTTTGGACAACACACTTGACTTCTTCTTTTCCGTTTTTTCTGCTGTCTTTTCTTCCGCTTCTTTTGTTATTATTATTCTTCATCTTCTCCGATTTATTTATTTTTTTTGCTCTTCTTTTTTCTCTTTTTTTGTTGTTCTTTTTCTGTTTTTCTTCTTTTCTCTTTTTTGTTCTTCTTTCTTCTATTTTTCTTTAGCAAAAATTTTTTACGCTCTTTTTTCTCTAGTCCTCTTCTCCTTTTTGTGCCCCTTTTTCTACTCTTTTATGCCGTCTTTTATTTTATGATCTTTTTCTTATTCGATTATTTTTTGTCTCATCTTTGATGGGTTCTATAAAAGATTGAGGGATAAATAGTGGGCAACTATGGTGGTGGTTTATTGCATAAGATTTCATAAAAAATTGGAGAATGAGGGCAAAAATTGGATAGAGTTTTCTGCCGGACAGTGAAGGCTGATTTGCAGTAACGAAGCTCTTTGTGGAAGAGAAATATGCATACTACCATACGGAAACATGCATAGTATAAAACATAAATCTGTATAGTTGCAAAAGAAACATGCATAAAACTATAGATAAATATGCATACTATTATATATAAATATGCATATCGTCAAACAAAAATATGCTTAACATTAAACATAAATCCACATACTTACAACAGAAACATGCATACAACTATACATAGATATGCATATTATCAAACAAAGACATGCATGATATAAAACATAAATTCACATATTTGTAAACGAAAACGTGCTACAAGTCTACAACTACACATAAATATTCATATTTGCAAACAAAAATATATATAATATACAACAAAAACATAATTTTGTTGCAAAAAAAGAACCATGCACGCGACAAAAATACCATGCATATTATAAAATAGAAATATGTATACTACAAAATAGATTCATGCATGCTCTCATTTTCGCATCTCTCCATCCATCTCTCATTTTCGTGTATCTCTCACTTGCTCCCAGTCAAAATCTAATCAAATCAATCTCATTTGATGTCCTTATTTTCTCTCTGCATTTTTTCATCAATCTACTCAAAAACATGGTTGCACACTGATTTTACGATGAAATCACTTTAAATAAGAAGA
>JAYDZE010001156.1:0-11013 GCA_034509125.1 Monilaria moniliformis
GCATAGCGCAGTGGATTAGCGCGTTTGACTTCGGATCAAAAGGTCGTGGGTTCGACTCCCACTGTGGTCGAGTTTCTTCTTCTTTTCTTTCTTTTTTGGGGTTGGACCTTGTGCCTAACTGCTTGTACATCTTTTCGTCATTTTAAAACACACACAGCTAAAATAGGTGTTGGACTTTATGCACAACCGATTGTACATCTTTTAATCATCTTCTTCCTATTTCCTCGAAGGGTTAATTGCAGTTTGTAGCCTAAACTTTTAGCAATGTTCATTTTATAATTTTCACTATCGAAAATATTATAAACAGCCTGAACTTTGGCACGAATTAATTTATAGCTTTAATTATCGAAAAATATTTTAAAAATCCCAATTTTGCTCCATGATTTGATTGATGGCCCGAAGTAATTTTTTGGTGTTGTTTTGAATCGTGATATTATTTGACAATATCATATTAGTTAGTGCACAAACGGTGTTGTTTGGGATTGTGACGTAGGAAAAAAATCAACGTTAATAAGTTGAGCGTCTTAGTCACATATCTGATGTCGGAAAATGACTTCAAGCCATAAATCAAAATAAAGAGTATGGTTCAGGCTGTTTATAATATTTTCGATAATTAAGCAATAAATTGAAATTCGTAATAATGTTCCGACTATTTAACATATTTTTTATAATTGAAGCTATAAAATTAAATTTATGTAAAATTCAAGCCGTAGGCTATAATTAATAGAATGAAATTCTTACTCTTCAACCATTTCCACACAAACTGACACACAGTCGAATCCACTGAAATCCGAAATCAATGTTAGCGCTGAGAAGCCCCCCACTGCTGTCGCCCCCATTCTCCTCCTTCAAATCCAAACCCATCCCCCTTCAAAACCCTAATTTCCCCTCACTCTCAATTTCCCCCAAAGAATCCCGTCCAAATAGATCCCGAATTCACGCACAAAACGGCGACGGCGACAATAGCAAGGAGCTGCCGAAAGAGAAGGGCGGCGAAGAAAAGGTGAAGAATGGGCGGCCGAGATTGAATCTGAGGTGGGCGGACCTTCTGCTGGACCCGGATCCGGATAACATCGTGGCCGTGGGATTGACGGGGCTGCTGACGTGGGCGAGCGTGCAGGTTCTGTGGCAGCTGTTGGTAATATCGGCGGCGATAGTGCTCGCCGCTCTCAAATATACCATCGTTGCTGCTCTTCTCGTTTTTATTCTCATCACACTTCTCTGATTTTTCATTGGGGGAACTTTACCCCCCTTTTCTTTTTTCATATGATAGTTTTGATTTTGCGTTTGTGGATAGATTATTTCGGTGAGGTGCTTAACAAAATCAATCAACTCTGGGATGACCTTTATCGGATTCTACCTATTACCTAATATTCAAGCCTTGAGAGCTTTCCAGAATACTCAGAAACTGATGCACTTTTTTAGTTGAATTGAATGAGGCTTTTCATACCCAAATTCTGCTGAGTGCTGATTGAACCTTTTCCTTCATTTAATAAAATTCATCTTACTCTATCTATAGGTATGAAGATTGAGATATGAGATGCAACTTGTAATATGAGGAAAATAAAGTGTTAATAAAAGAATCTGAACAGTCGCTACATATTTTTGGCTCCAATTTTAGGCGGGAAAATTTTACTCCGCAAGTTTGTTTGTGTGTAATATATAGCTCCTCATTCAATCGCGACCAACCGCCTCTTTAATCTGTGAATCTAATCTTCTTTGGAGCAGCCTGCACACAGCCCACCTGCAAATGATATGACATAATAACCAAATCATTAGTGAAACCAAAATTTATCGTCTTCATCTGTCCTTCATATGAAAAATATCTCCCATCAATCTGATATAGCAAAGTTTAATGACGCGACATAGTCAAGCATATGACAAATCACTACTAAAATACAAAGATGGGCTTTCAAACCAACAGATTGAGTATGAACAAGAACGGAACTAGGGGAAAAGGTTAACAGATTATAGCATCTTACCATTTCTGGGCACTCATAATCAATGCCAGCTGCCTCAATACGCTTTCGTCTCTTTTGGTCCCTTTTCAGTACGCCAGTAACTAACTTCTGCTGCTGTTCTAGGGTCCGTTCCTATAAATTATATTTGATCGAGAAGAAAGTATGAGAACAACAGAAATCAAAATACAAAGTTTGAGAAGTCTGTTGTTCACCTTGTCATGGTGCTTCCTCTCAATGTGAACCCAATCCAATGGCTTGTAAGAGCGGCCAACACCTTTCCATCTGAAAATTATTATTGGTCAGAAATTCGCACTAAAAGAACTCTGGTGGCACCCTTCAAATCCTCAAAAGTCCAAAACATTGATTTCAAAAACAGAATATAGGATTTCAAAACTATTTATATAAAGCTTCTAAATTAACTGTTACAAAACTTTCTGTATATCAGATAAACTACATCCACAGAACTATGCCTTAGTCATATACAGAGAAGATGGATTATTTCTGTTGGTTGTCATTTTGACAGTAGGTTGTATAGATTTAACATGTTAAATCAACATAAGATCAAACACATAATCTAATGCAAACATCTCACATAAGCATAATGACCACCTAAAACAAGCATCTACAGCTTCCATAGGATAATGATCACATTATATGGATCAATTGAGTTCCAACTCAATGTCTACAATTTAGATTTGATGGATTTCACTCTAAGAAGCTGGATTGATGATAGGTTAAAGAATGTACTCACAATCTTGGATGAACTTTCTCAGGAGGAACAATACTAACTTGCAGGAGGTGCTCATACATTAGATAGTTATGCATGCATTCTTCAACGACTTTGGCAACCTGCATCAGTCAGAAAACTCATTTGTAAGAAAGAGGGAACAGTGCAGAGCATGCGAGGAAAATATTATATTATCTTAAATAGAACTGTCCAACCTCAGGAGACACAAATTCAATGAATCCAAAATGCTTTGATTTCCCTGTCTGTTCAAAAGAAAAAATGAAACAAGATACATAAATGGAGAAACTGAAAGAAGATAATGAATGTCTTGTCATTTTGAACAGTACAATATTATCAACTTCAAAACTTTAAAATGCACATAACGAAACTACTACCAAGTGGATTCCTACTTTGACCGAGGAATGAAAAATATTGCTAGATCTAACACATACACTCATTCAATCATTTTATTAAAGAATATATGCCAACATTCCACTCATTCCAATTCCAAGAACCGCAAAAAGAAGCATCATACTTTCAGAATATGTTCTGAAATTGACAAGCAGACAACTTAATCTTGTTTAGTGTCAAGACATGTGTAGTTAAAAGAAGTTGATCAATGGTCTAACATGCTTCATGTTCCTGTGATGAAGCAACTGAATTTGCAGCCATAACACTGAACCAACAATTACCTAAAGCAATGATGCACCAAAATCAGCAGACTGTCTATATCCACATCTACTATCAGGATAATGTAGGATTGCACTCTACATAAAGCAAGGAGTAACCAGAGTTGATAAATGTGAAGTGCTCCATTGTGTATTAAACCCCAAATTATTGAGGCAGTAGATGTATCAGAACTTCTAAACTCTTTGTTTAAGCAGGTATAACCGAGGACCTCGTCAATAACCCAAGTGTTTGTCTTCACTTCTTACGGAGTGATTATAGTTGAAACTGCCTCTACTACAGTCACTTTCTTTGAATAGTTATATATCAACTTCCACACTACCTCTATGAAGTATTGACATCACAATTTTGGATAACTTTTTTGAAAAAGATCATCAGCAGTGCAAACATTACAGTACTATCTCATATTGCATGCGGTAATTATCTTAATGCCGATACAGGGAAATTAAGGCATCAAGTGTAGTTACATTACAAATGGTAAACAAAGCACAGAAAGTTCCAAAATAGAGGGTAAAGCTGGTTGCACGAACATACTATTCAGATCCAACACTGGAACAATTCAACAGATCTCCTAGTAGAGTGTAGACTTTTCGCCAAAATCTCCATCAAATACTCAGCCTCTTCTATAGAAAAGTAACAGGTGCAATCTACTCTCTCCTATATGATCATACCTCATTCAATCCCAAATCCAATTTCAGTATAACAACTTAAGATAGCCGATGTGTATAACATACAGTAACCAATCAATCAAACTTCCCCAATCTAAAAGCACATTTGCAGTCGCATAGTAAATGCCACTAAACATGCTAGGAAAAAACAAAAAAGAAACAAACCTTCCTATTCCTAGCGATCCTGAGTCTCTTAACCGCACCAAATTGCTGAAAGAAAGCTGCAAAAGC
This sequence comes from Monilaria moniliformis, assembly GCA_034509125.1. Classification (NCBI taxonomy): domain Eukaryota; kingdom Viridiplantae; phylum Streptophyta; class Magnoliopsida; order Caryophyllales; family Aizoaceae; genus Monilaria; species Monilaria moniliformis. The sequence goes on from JAYDZE010001156.1 coordinate 4,275, forward strand.
CAATTTCACCGAGTCAGTCGAGCGCCAACACAAACAGACGCGAATGTAACTAGAATAAACAAAACAAACCTTCCATTTCAGTCTCATAAAATCCATGTGGAATTCGTCCAATATACAAAACAGTTGCTTTGTTCTCTCTATTCTCAGTCTTCGGAATACTCCTCGCCGGACCACCCTCCAACGGCTATATTTCCCAAACCAAGCAAATTATCGATTGCACTCGTATCAGAAAGCAAAAGGACGAAAATAAATTGCAATCGGCGTTTGAATGAAGTTCAAATTATTACGAACAGCGGAGAGAAAATAATAAAAGATAAATTAACGGACCAAGTAATCAGCGCCTTCAGCTTTTGAAGCTGAAAACTGAGCGGCGGCCTTCTTCGAACTCTTGACAGCTGACTTCTTCTTCGCCTTTAATCCCATTTTGGCTGGCATATATTTGAGTTCCAATGGATTAACAGAACGGTCGATATTGACAATTAACCAGAATATTACCGGGAAAAAAGGGAAAAGGATAAAAGGATAAAAGGAAAATAGCTCACCAGTCGACGGAAGTCGAAGAAGAAGAAGAGAGAGAGAATGGGAGGAGTATTAAACCCTAGTTGAGACGGGGTTTCTTCTACAATTGTATTATTGTATATTTCCATTATCCCAACTCTACCCTTCATATTTATCATTTTTTTTTGTTCTGTACATTGATAATTATTTCATGCTTAATAAACGCTAAACAATAGATTATTTACCTTTTTTATTTTTTTATATTTGTTTTTTATCGCTTACCATAAAACCTAAAGAAAAACAAGATAATAGGATTTTGTTCAAGGAAATTGCAATAATAAATATATTAATACTGTATGAGCAACTCTTTTATCCCTACTTAAATTTATTTAATTAAAGTTATACCATAAAGCCTAGAGACTTAAATTAAAATCATGTTTGGGTTTTATTAATATTGAAATATGTGGTGTCGTGTTGCAATGCAAGTCATTGCCTATAATTATTTTGTTTTGTATATTGGGCCTTCCTTCTATACAGCTTCAGATAAAAAATAATAATGTAATGTTGGTCATATTCATACATGGATGTTAAATTATTTTTACGTCCAAGTATATAATGCTATTGAAATAATATGGCATTCAAACATTTTTTTAAACGGAAAATATGTAAATCGTGGGTTTTATAATTTTTGTACTTTCATTTTTATATATTTGCGTAGTTTGTTTTTTGCAGACATTATTACATTTACCACAATTTGTATAAAATGATATAATAATTAAAATTTTGTTACTCTCAACCAAATAAGTACAGGAGTCAGCACCTACCACAACAATATTGCTATCTGAACCTCCTCAACAAGACTACAGTTATTTCCCACTTAATTTTTTGTATCATCCTTGTGCAACAACATGCGGACTACAAAATATGGATAAACCATGTTTTGAAACCAAGTGTGACGGGCTCAATTTTATAGAGACGTTAGTGAAATTCGAAAGTTATTTCCTACTTCTCCTGTTTTCTGTTCAAACTTGTTAAGGAAAAAACACAATAACAAAGATGTAGCCAAAAACCAAACAAATTTCACATTCTAAAACCTCGGATTCTATGACAGATACCCAAACTCATGATCTTGACATAGCAAGAAGCCAAGAAAATTGCAGGATCATCTAATCTTTGAGATTTTCCTAATGGAATCTATGTAAGTACTTGAAACAACCAACTTCAACTTGTTCAAAAATGCACTATCATTCCCATTCAAAGCCTTTTTAACAGCTGATTTCGCTGCAATCAAAACAAGATTCTCCTCATTTCCAACATCAATCTCATACACCTCCTCAAAAACCTCATCAACTTCACAAATCAACCTCTGATAAAACATCTTGCTCGACGGAATCACATTTGCGACCAGGATTCCCTCGTCGCGCAGAACCTCCCTCGCTGCCCGAAGAACAGAGCCCTCCACAAACTCCACAGGTGGTGCAGAGACACCATTCATCACATCACTCGAATCCAAATCAACCATAACAATGTCATACTTCTTATCCCCCTCACTTACATCATTTGCAATCCTTTTGATGTATCTAATCCCATCTTCAACAAACAAATGCATAAACTCATCATTGTTTAATCCAAAATGTCTCTTGGCAACTTCTAACACAACCTCATCTTCCTCAACTCCATCAACCTCGAAATTGAGCTGATCAGTCAAGAATCCGAGCAATGCACCGCCTCCAACTCCCAAACACAATGCTTTCGGCCTAGATTTGCCCCGCCCCTCCAAGAACCGGTGAATCACAGCAATGCCAGCCACCATAGGGCTCAGATAGGGCTGAACCAAAACCCCCTTTTCCAATTCAAACTCCAAATCATCTAAATTATCCGAAATTGAATCGTTTGTAGGCCGAATTCTCATCTGGGATTGCACGAAATTGGGCATTCTCTTAAACCTCAACCTTCTCCTAAACTCCCTAACCCCATCATCATACATCAACTCAACATTCTCAATCAGCAACTCCCCTACACAAGGCCCCTCGCAGATCTCCAAGATTGAATTTTTAACCACCTCATCCTCGTAAACCAACAAGGGCACTTCTGGGATTTTACTCTGACCTAGAAATTCCGATTTGGGGGTCAGCCCTAATAGCAAGGGGGCGAGATTCTGCTGCAGGGGTGGTGGAGAGGAGGGGTGGAGAGTGGAATTGTAGGAGGTGGGATTAGGGCAAGATGGGGAATTGCCGAGCAGGATTAGGCGGGAGAGGGGATGGGTGGTGGGGGAGGAGAGGAGGAGCTGGAGGTGGCCAGAGAAAGTGGAGAATATCCAGTCCGATTCGCGGCCTGGTGGGACCCACATGGCTGCGGTAGACAAGGACGTGGCGGTGGAGGTGGAGGTGGAGGCGGAGGCGGAGGCGGAGGCGGAGGGGGAATCGAGGACGGCCGCGCGGAGGAGGAGGCGGTGGAGAGGGAGTGTGCAGGTGATGTAGCGGGAAGGGACTGTGGTTTCGAATATTGATGGATCGAGCGACATTAATGATTTGATTGTAGGAATTTCCTGTTTTGTGTTATAAGTTCGAGCTTCGCAACTTTGCTTTTCACAAGCTATAATAACATCGGCTCAAGTTTATCATAATCTTCGAAAATATATCGGTTATATCACAAAAAATTTAGCTATTATATAAATTATATTACTACCTTTAAAATTTTACAATTTTATCAGAATCTTTAGAATGTTTACCAAATTTGTAGGTCGTTCATGAGATGATTATAAATGATCTCTACCCATCTTTTGCCCCACTCAAGTCGCAAATGCAGAATCTTATAATCACCATTAGTCTAATAACCTTGCGTAATCTTTAAATTCAAAGCTTTGATTCGATGAAGACAAAGATCGTCATGGTTTTTGGATATAAGTATTATTGAAAGATTCTGGTGAATACAACCTCAAATTTGAATATTGGTATAAATTCAGTTTGAGTTCTTAGCAGTTTTCCATTGATCAAATTCGTCGTTGGCTTCGGCATAATCTTTCGAAATTGTCTTTTATCTTGTGCTATTTGAGTTGTGTCTTCATGTTCTAACAAATTTCTTTAAAAGACATTTTGAGTTTTGTTTTTAATTTTTTTACCAAATTTGAATTTTCATTTCCAAAATACTTTTGTTACACATATCATTTTTGTTTGAATTTGACGAAATATGATCAATAATTTGTTTACGTGATTTTGTAGTGTATGGCATAGTCACGAGTAATACATAATTTTTTTACACCAAGTTGTGATCAACTATAAAATTGTGGATATCGATTTTATGCCAAGGTTTATATTTAACTGATTGCCTATTATGTGAGCAATTAATATTCTGAATAAAATAAATATTTTTTTATTTTATTGCCTAAATGTATATATGTTCTCATCGGGTTTACGTTTTTTTGCACTCTTACGCAATTGTAAAAATAGTGGTATGTCTGAGTTAGCATGATGAAACCATAAAGTAATTAATCGGTTAAGATAAAAAGAAAAGAAAATTATTAGTACTCATTCAATTCTCAAATCTAAAATTATCAATAAAAATATAATATATAATCAATTAACAAAATGCATAAATCTGAAATTTTATAAGAGATAGTATAGTGAAAAACAATTTCACGATGAGATTGGACAAAAATATAAATATGAACTTATATTTAATAATTTATTTATTTTTTTTACAGGAAAACATATTTATAATCACGATTTTGTATGATAATACTTTATTATATATATAATCTAATATCTTAATTACAAAATAAATTATTATCTCTACATACCACAACGTATCTAATTATTCAAAATCAATCAAAAATAACTAAATATATCAAAATTTCACCCTAAATCAATTAAACTTAAAATATATAAAAAAATCAACAAAAATGTAAGAATTGAAGCATAAATCTGACAATAACAATAAAACTACATACTTTTGAATGATACTTAAAAAAATTTGCTGGAAATACGCCCAAAATCGGAGGAAACGGGGAAAATTTGCTTAGGGAAATATGTGTTGTGTGTGTGTGTGCAATGTGCTACCAAAAATATATGTATAAAAAGGCGAAGACGCACGAGCTCCATGTGTCTTAGGGTGAGACGAATGAAGCTGATGCGTCTTCATTTTCACCCGGCCGGGTAGAAGTATGTGCACTGTTTCACCTGGCCAAGTGAAACTCTCTAATATTCCAGAGAGTCTTATTCGGTCGGATAGAAGTGTATGTACTGTTTCACCCAATTGGGTGGAACTCTATCGTGAGACACATGAGCCTCATGTGCCTCATGTGTCTTCATTTTAATGAATACGCATGAGGCTCATGCGTCTTACTCATTTGAAGATTCTAAAAATAGGTTTTCATTTAATGAAGTTTTATCTTATATTGCTTTATTTATAGAAAAAAAACTTAGAGAAGATTCTCAATTGGCCCTATGTTGAAGTTAATGTCAAGTTCGTCCGACCTAGAATGACTTCCAACCAGAAAGAACCGGGCGCAGATGTGTGAAATCTAGAAGCGGAGTAATGATTCGGATTGGACGAGACATTGGAGGATTTGGGGAAAGGAACGCCAAGAAAATGGATGTTCTCGGAGGGCAATAGGATTCTACAACATGGCTTCATGTTCGTGAATTTGAATATAGCGGTCATTTCATTCGATCGAAACAACAATTGACAAAATTCCAGTTTTTGTGGGGAAGATTAATGGGATGTTGTGTTGAGGAGCAAAGATTTAGTTGATCCAAATTATAAAAATAAAAATGGATGGCAGAAATGGGAAGAGGGGAATGGATTGCGGAGACATGCTTAATTAATAAGGCATTATCTATATTTATATAATATATATAAAAATACAGTTTTCTGATAATCCAATTTTGCTCTCACTTTATTTTCTTCTACATATTTTTCTATTTTATATATATATTCTTTTTAGTGATTGGGAACAACTATTCACGATTGTTGTGGCACAACCATTATTCAGCTGGTTGTAGCAATTATTTTGAAGAAAGTACACTGTAAAATTTGGAAAATTGAAATTCATAATGGATTGAATCTCAAACTTTCAGATTCTTACGCATGCATGGATTATGCAAAATGTAATTACTCATTTGATTAAGAAAAAAAATGGCTGGGTTGAGATCCAATTAAACTCCATCTCATTGTGAGTCCAAACTACAAATTTAATGATTCATCCATCACAAAGCCATTGAGATAGATATCTTAATCACCTCTTAAAGCATTTCGCTGTAAAATGATGAGTTTGACAAGGTACTTAAATATTAGCAAATTATCATAATAGATACCTAAATATTGCAAAATATCATAAAAATACCTGAATATTAACAAAATAACATATCGGATACCTAAACTTTAGCAAAATATCTATTTAGGTACATGAATTATTGGTATGAAACCTTATATGCTTTAGTTGAATTTTGTAGTTATATATGCAAGACATAGAGAAAATAACAACACATAAGCCATCTCATTTTCCATGTTATTCCTCTAATGACGTCTACTAAACTTATCTGAAATCACTTACTAAGATTATTGGTGTCAAAATTAAAACTGGAAATGCGGTCCAGGACCACAACACTGTTCTTCAAGAAGGCACGGTTTGGACAGCCAAGACTCGTGGCAGACAATTCAGAAGACGGAGAAAGTGGTGTCGGGTAGTAGCAGCTGTAAAATATCGCCAGAGGTGTTCTTCGACAACAAGCGCAGCCCCATGGCATCGACCAAGATCAGTGATCAGAAGGCACAGCCTAGACGATTCTGATTTGGACGCTGAAACTACTAAACTCAATCAAGATATTAGGCAATATGTTCTGCCACCAAGGAATAAAAGAGGAGTTCATCCAAAGAGGTATTCCCCAGAGAGAATTGGTCGGAATTCGAGATACTCAATGGCGAAAATTGCCGAGGAAAATTTATCTGAGATGGCCAGAGCGTTCGAAGCAGCTCTATATGAAGAAGAATAGATTCCGCAAACAGTAGAACATGCTATGAAGTCTAAGCACTGGAGAGAAGCTGTGAAGGCTGAGATGAATGCCCTAGCCAAAAAACAACACTTGGGGAAAATGTGAGCTGCTAGAAGGAAAAAAAATTGTCGGATGTCGATGGGTCTTCACCATCAAGCGAAGACCAGATGTATCAATAGAGAGATACAAGGCGAGACTTGTAGCCAAGGGTTACACTCAGACGTATGGAGTAGACTACTCAGAGACCT
>JAYDZE010001167.1:0-11012 GCA_034509125.1 Monilaria moniliformis
ATTAGGGATAATCTTTTCCATCTTATTGAAACCAACTTTTGCCTTTGATTTTCTTTGATCATTTATTTTCAGCTTCTCTATTTTTATTTTTATTTTCAAAATCTTCTCTTTCAATTTTATTTTTTGGGTTAAATAATCAATTCATCTCTCGGTGGATTCGACCCCTAATTCCTACTTTCGACACTATTCTCTTGCAGTAGAAGTGATTTTAGGGTATTTTATAACTTGTGTGCAATTCTTTATTAATCAAATTTTTACTCTAAAATACGCATCAACAGTTCATCGACAATGGCACCGCTTTAAAAAACGATGATGTTAATAAGCTTTTTAGAATTTAAATGGTCGAAGATCATTTATGTTTTTGTTAGAGAGTGCATGGTTTGATTCTAGTTGTTTAATATTTCTTTTTGTTTTGGTGCTTTTGTTGTTATTGGAAAAAAATTGGTGTTATTGAAGATCATTCCAATATTTTGTAATTTATTTTGTAGAAGATCATTATTGTTTTTTGGTGTTGCAAGATTTTTTTTTGTTTTATCTGTAGGATTTAGGGTTAAGGTTTTAAGGTGTCGTGGTATGAGGTATGAATCGACTGAATTCATATTAGGCATACAAAATCTGCCCGAGTGGTGCCGATGCACCCAAGCGGAGAAAGATGAAGAACGTAACGATGAGGGAGATGACGAAATATCCGCACAATGTTACAGATACCATCTACCGCCACAACACGTCGTTGAACAGAATATCAGCACCATATTGTAGATACCAGCTACACACTGTGCGCGCGCATGCACATATTTGGAAAGCATATTTGTAAATAACATGCATGCACATATTTGGAAAGCATGATATGAAATCCACCAATTCATTCCACAGATATCAATTTCCGTTCGTGCACGACATTGTCACAATGAAGGTGGGTCTGATATGCGAGGTATGTTTTATGGCCAATTAATACCATGCATACCAAAAAACTCTTTTTCTGTTTTTTTTTCGTTATCTTGGTTGTAGTTTTCTCAATTGGCAGAATGCAGAAAAATCATTATAAAATCGGTCAACAATATAGCAAAAAAAAGACAACATAAAAAAGAAAAGAAATTTTGATATGCATGGTACAAAGTGGCTATTATTTCATACCATACATACCAATCATTTGTGCTAACGGCCCCCGCACTGCCCTCGTAGGTATGATATGCACAGTATGAATTTAGTCATTCATACCATTAATACAAAATTTTGAGCACGCACGACCTTCGCACTGCATGCACAGGGCTGGTCCGCGTGGTATGAGTTGACCGATTTCATACCATGCGCACCATCCCTGTACGTGCAAATTGTTTTGTGCATAGTATGAATTGGTCTATTTCATAGCATACCAAATATTGCACTCGACCGTCCTCGACACTAGGCACGCATGTATGGAGTGCAAGGTATGAAATATGCCAGTTCATACCATGCATATTGAAATTTATTATTTTTTTTTCTTTTTTACTGTGTTTGCCTACATTTATTTTATAGAGTGAAGAGACGTTTCACTTGCTATCTTGGAACTGTAAAAACACTTAAAAGAATTGTTTTTTATTGTGCATGTACATTTATTGTGCAGAGTGAAGGAGTGTTGCATGTGTTGTCTTGGAAGTGTAAAAACATATTATAATAAAAGTTTGCTATTTTATGTTTTAATCTTGGTTGTATTTTTTTCGATTGACAGAATGCATAAAAAAAAACACAATAAAATCGGTATGCAATATAAGGAAAAAAGATAGGATATTTTTTTTTGGTTGAGATGGTACAAAGAGGCCATAATGTCATACAAAACATACCAACCATGTGCATGCACGACCTCTACACTGCGCGCAAGTGTGATATGCATGGTATGATTTCGGTTCATATCATTAATATCAAATTTTGCGGGCGTATAATTGGTACACGTGGTATGAATTGGCCGAATTAATACCATGTGTACCAACTCTATGCGCAACTATTAGTATGCAATGATGAATTGACCAATTTCATACCATGAATAATAAATATTGCGATCGACCTTGTTAAGCACTAAGTGTGCATGTTTGGTGCACAAGGTATGAAATATGCCAATTGTTACAATGCATAACAAAATTTGTTATTATTTTTTTCTTCTTTTATTGTACATGCCTTCGTTTACTGTACAAAGTGAATGAACGTTTCACCTATTATCCTGGAACTGTAAAAACACTTTAAAAGAAAATTGGTCTATATTGTGTGCTGCATTTACTGTGTGGAGTGAAGAGATGTTTCACCAGTTGTTTTAGAAGTGTAAAATTATATTATAATTTTTTTTGTTATTTTGAAGTTATATCTTGGTTGTATTTTTTTTCGATTCACAGAATGCAGGAAATATACAGTAAAATCGGTCAGCAATATAACGAAAAAGACAAGATTAGAAAGGACATTTTGTTTTTTTACCATTTTATTGTGCATGTCTATATTTACATTGCAGAGTGAAGGTACGTTTCACTTGTTGTTTCGGAACTGCATATCATTGGACTAATTGGTCTATTTTAATTAATAACGATCGTCAAAATTCAAATCATAAAAAACCAAAAAAAAGTCCCTACTCTCCATGGGCCACAAAAAATTATAGAAAATCAATCTTCATAATACTAGTGAAATTAGCAAAAAGTTAAATAATAAAATACATGTAATGAATTCAATGTTCGTGTATATTTCATTCAAGGAGAATTACATGAAATATTCTACAAATACAAGGATATTACATTAAATTGGGTAAAATCCTATATGTACACTCATCGGATAACTCTTATAACAAATCATGAATTGAGGTAAGATCCGACATGTTTCTTACATCCCAATATCCTTCATAGCACGATCCTCCCAACAAATACTTTGGAGCAAGATGACCTCACATTTTCCAAGAAATTCATCTTGTGTTATGCGAATCCCTGAACTAAATCCGGCGCTTACAAAATTCAAATCTTGTTTCGGGTGGATCCCATACCTCGTTTGTGACATCCATTTCTTTGTCTAGAGAAGAGCAATGACCTATCAACCCGTCGTAGGCGAGAGATCGGAGCCATCTCGTTGGCACGAGAAATAGCAACTAGGTCTGCCACTAGATCTGGCAAATTTCAGCAGTCTCTCTATCTTACTCTCTCTATCGCTCACTAGTTTAAGAGAGAGAGACATGTCCATGGTGGCGACGCTAGAAGGAGGGCACCGCGGGAATTAGGGTTTCTCGAGTAGATGTGTAGTGGCCGCGATAAGGGAAGGGAATGGAGTAGTGAGAAAATTTTATGTTAAAATAAGATAAACGAGAGTATATATAGATAAAACCATTACCCGAATTAGGGTTTCTCAGTGCATTAGTAATATTATTAGAAAAAAGTAATAAAATAATAACTAGTATGCGTGGTATGAATTTGGTCAATTAATACCATGCATGCTAAACCTGTGCGATGCCATTTTTTGAAAAAGTATATATAAATAGATTTGATATGCATGGTTTGGCTTGATGGAATTCATACCATATATACAAAAGCTAAGGGCGGTCGTCCCTTGTCGTGTCACGGACAGAGTTTGGTATTTATCGTATGAATTGATCGTGCGTGCACATAGTTTAGTAACCGTGGTATGAATTCGCCTAATTCGTACCAAAAGTACAATGACTATACGTGCGTACGACCTCCGAACTGTGCACCCAATTTTGGTATGAATTCAATTGATTCACACCAGGCATACCAAATTTGTGCACACATAGTGCGCACGCCTGTTAGGTATGCATCGTATGAATTCGGCTGGTTCATACCATATGCACCGTTTACCATTTCTACCACGTCCTGTCAAACTTCATACCAAACTAAAAGAAAAACACAAAAGCCTCATGATCGTGGAATACTGTCTCTCTCCTTACATATTAATTAAGTATGCCCAACCACACCACAAACACCACATTATTTCTGTTTGCAAGGTCTTCTAACATTAGCTTCACTGATACCAACTTCGTCTGTCGTAATTGTTAAAACTGCGGTGCATGTGGAGTGATAATGACCTTGCTTATGGCATCAAGTACACACTCGATTGTATTGTGGTAATGAAGTTTTAGATCTTGCCCTATTCTCACGAGGTCAACCAACTTCTCAACAATTTGGAGGCATTCGAACAACTCTCGAAAGGACTTCTCGAAAAACACGCTAACCTTTTGGGAATTAGCATCAACTCCCTAACATACATTTTTTGACATGTCTCAGTTGTATAGTGAGCACTCACATACGACATTGAATTTTGCTTCGCCTTACTGCAATAAACAAGCAAAACCCATTAAATTTCAAATTTGCAACACATGGTCATACTACATATTAGCAAGGATTGAAAATAACCTTATTGTAGTTACAACATATGAACATGGATCAAGTCACGGACAAAAACAAGACATGCACACTTCCTATCAGCAAGATAAATAATGTAACTTTTTTCTTCAAATGTAACCGCCATACTTGGTTGTAGAAATCACTTCAACATTCCTGGCCCGGGCCATATCCATTGATTTTGCTAATTCAGTTGATGCAAAGTCCATTAGCTTGCAATTCCTCTTTACAGCTTTCGCATGCCGTTCCACAAACCATTAGCCAACCAAATTGTGAGCACACTCCAAAAGGTGCGTACCGACAAATTCCTAGCACATCGTAGTCGCTCGTTCAAACATTAACAAATTTAGAAATTAAAAACCATTAACGTTGAATAGGGCATTTTGAATATCCCCATCTGCTTGGATCAAGACTCACCAGTTTATCATGCGTGCGAGGTACAAACGATGACAAAAATTTCTTATGCTCCTCAAAGTCATGTCTCCTATGAGATCTTGCAATGTGCTAGAAGAAACTAGATACACGTTGACCCCACTTTTTGATATTGCACTGCATGTGATACGTACAAAGTGCATGAGAAGTCCCTAGATAGATAGTATACATTGCATTCTTGATGCTGAGATGTTGGTCGGACACAAACAACAAGTGCTCAAGCCGACCAAATGCTGTCTGCAGCTAACTAAAGAACCAAATCCATGATTTATCACTTTCTACATACCTAATCCCAAAAGCAAATAAGAAAATTTGCTCATTAGCATCCTTTGTAGCATCAACAAACATAACACCTTTATATTTTTCTTTCAAATGTGTGCCATCAACTACAGTCACGGGACGACACTCACTAAATCCTCTAACACATGTAACAATAGCCATGAAACAAAACCAAAAAGAATCATCCGACTTTGTCTTTACTTCACCAAAGGAACCTGAATTGGAGTGCTACATCATGTAAAGATATTTGGGGAGCAGCTAAAAAGACTTGTCTGCGTTGCTATAAGTCATGGTCAGTGCTTATTCCTCCCACGTAAAATGGTTTGATATTTTACCTCAACACCAAATTTCTTCGCACCCGTGCTTAAATATCACCTAAGAACGACACTCTCAACCATCAAATTTGGAACAAGGTGTATATATAGAACTTCATAACAAACCTTTAGAGCATAATGATATCTCAAATTAAATGAACAAGTGTGAGAGCTCTAATCATACATTCTTTATGCATGCCCCATTGATCTCGCACACAAAATGAACAAACACTTTTCTTTGTGTTTGCAAGCGAAAAAATATTTTGTCTTCGATGAACGCTTCGTAATATAATCCACAAGATTCAACATATGATGTATTCTCAATTATGTAATCATATTCTCCTTGCTCAAGAATATTGGACCGTGATAAAGTGTATCCATTACGAGTTCATCAACTATACCTAGTTTGGCATAAGGTAGACGTGCTTGATGTACCACACCAGGAATAATCCACTATCGACACTGTTCTTGATTTTCTTCTATAATTTCATCATTACCATCTAATGGTGGCACATTGAAGTGATCTCTACTATGGCAGTCATCAACATCATGTGTGCATGTTGATAGGATATACAGCCCGACCCACCAAAATACCTGCCCAACTTCGACAAAATCAGCCCATCAGAAGCCCAGCCCAGCCTACGAACCAAAACAGCTCGATAATGAAGGAGCTCGGACCAAGGGTCAACAGTTCGTCTATAAAAGGAGCTCGGACCAACAGCCAGTTCGGACCATAAGGGAGCTCGGCACTAAGGAAGGTAGAAGCTCGGCCACAACCGCCCACTACCTCCACTACGCCATAACCGCCCGCCATGATCCCGAAAACCGCTCCCACGATCTCTGTAACCGCCGGATCACTTTAATGGCTCATTTATTCGGGCTAAGCTGATGTAATACTATAAATAGAGGCTAGATTAGTGGAAAAAGGGTTAGACATTCTATATTTTGTAAACTCTCTGCAATTAATACAAAAGAGATATACGCTTTGAGCCGTGGACGTAGATCAATTACGATCGAACCACGTAAAAACCTTCGTGTCATTCTAAATTCCTAGCCTACAAGTAAACCCGAAAATCATAGTTCGATCAGGGGGTTTGAGTCATTTCAGAGGTAAATGGAGAACCATTATTGATTATAGAGGAAAAAAAATATTTTATTAATTTTGATTTTCATACCCAAACGTATATAATTGTAAGATGCGAAGATAAAGTAAATTTGAAAATGTTTAGGTGTGGAATTGGATAATTCAAAAATTCCAAAAAGAGAAAGCTGCTTTCAATTTACTACACCCACAGGATATCTTCCCTCCCAAGTCCCAACTACCTCCTTGTTCACAACTTTATGCTAAAAAAAAACTGGTTAATTATGAGAGAAAGAAGTTGCAAATTTATATAAGAATATTGATTGGTCAAATAATTTGGTGGATAGTACGTAAAAAGTTTGTGCCATAGCTGTCAAAAAGTTAATTTGCTGTGTGTATCAATGTATGGTTGTCAAAACTTCAAAATTTGAATGGAAATGATTCATTTCTCCATAACAGCAAAAATATAACTAATTTAGACATACATCTTAGCTAACTTTCTTTTAAGAAAGTAAAATTTATTAAGAAAAATATACGACGGGTGCAATCCATTAACAAGATACAGAGGTCATACCAAAATTATATCATTTCAAGATAAAGAGATGGATTACACATCCAATCTCTCAAACTAAAGCAAGACTTAGTAGATGATAATTAAGTTTGAAATCCAAAATCAAAACTGGACTTTAATCCACTTAATCAAATTTTCGCTTCTTTGTAAATCTCAAGTGCCACGTAAACTGACACATCGGATTAACGTGTCCAACACAATTGATTTCGAACGCGGCAAGCTCATGATCATACTCTGTACGTAAACGATCACAGTTTCAAAATGAATTAAGCATGAGGGACATGTCATCGATGTTCTCACGGAAAACTCTTACTCTTCTATAAGTTTTGTGCAGTGGAGATTCTATTCTAGAGAAATGTCCAACATTCCATCTTAGCTAACTGATTAGATATTCGAAACAATCTAGTTAATTACATACTTCTGTGCTAGCTAAATTCCATAAACTTAATGAAGTTTACTTTAGTTTTTTTTACCAAGAATTTTTATTTAGTTAAAATATACAAGGACTGCTTATTGAACTATGAAAATATGAACAAATTACAAACAAAAAATATGATATTTCCTGGATTGGTAAAAATGTAAAATAGCTAGTAGCTCACAAAACTAACCGCCGTATTTATAATTTTATACCATGGGACATTAATTTGCATTATTTTTAATACTCATGTCATGAATAATCTCCATTCCCAAAATTTAAGATTGTCTAATTGAGTAAATTAGATAAATATTTATTTATAGACTAGTTGGGTAATTTTGATAAAAAAATAAATAATAAACATTGAGATAGAATTTGGCACTATATATATCATGATTCCATATATAATGGTTTAAAATATGTGCAATGTTTGTGTTAATAGTATATAAGTGTTTATCTTCGAAGGTTGAAGAAACAAAGTCGGCACTATAATATATTCACAAATTTATTGGTTTAAGCAAAACTTATATTATGTAAAAAGTATTTCTATAACCTTTTAGATTTTACAAATATAATAATATTCCTTCTCCATATTGCCAAAACGATTCGAATGAAAAGCCAAAGGATTGGAAATTTGAATTGAATCCCTCTCCTGAAGTACAAAAATACTTGGGTGGTCCAACTAAGTAACAAATTTATATTAGTTTCCTTATCTATTTATTTATTTATTTTCAGTGATGCTATAAATAGAGGATCTACACATACAAGTGTCCATGCATAACCGCAGACAAACCTCTCTGCTCTTTCATCTCTCTCTCTCTCTCTAAAAAACACAGAAAGTAATCAAGAATGGTATCAAGGGTGGAGGAAGCCATGAAGGAGAGGCAGCAGGCTGCAGTGAAAGGGAGAGAGAGTTATCAGCAACAGCTGCAAAAGAAAATTGTGCAATGCAACAAAGGCAAAATAACCAAATTCAAGAGAAGTAGCTCCAATCTTGAAGAAGATGGACTCTCCGCCGCTATCTTTTTGCTCGCTTGCGTTGCTTGCACTCCCTCAAATTAATCCTCTCTCTCTCTCTACATGCATATACACTTATATGTTTGTATGTTAGTCAGCTTAACGAAAGCATTTTAATTTCTTTTATATATATATGTATATCTGTAATTTAGTTTCTGCAGCTAGCTTTACCTAGCTGATTAATGTTTAGTGTTTCTCGTTGGCAGTTTCTTGCGGTATAATTAAATATATGTTGAGCGAGATCTTCTTATCACTAGCTTTTGTCATGTTAGCCAATTTCTTAATGTGTATTATCGCAACTGCAGAAAAGCAATGTCACTACTATAAAGATAAGAGTTATGATATATTCAGAGATAGCTATTTTCATATTGCAAAAATAAAAAAATAGCAACAAAGAGTAAAAAAAAAAAAAGTAGTTAATTTTTTGTTTAATATCTTAATTGGCAATTTTGTAAGTCACTAAATTAATGCGGGAGTTTAGAAGTTGGTTATTGTGAATTAAGGTTAGTTTAGTTTTAAGAAAATTCAAAATCAAAATTAGGTTTAGTCGATAACTGTTCTATTGAAAGGCAACTAACTCACAACCAAATTATTCTTGGATGTGAAAATTACTATATTTTATTTTTTATTATTAGCGACTAGTTTTTTCTTTGCTGTCTTAAAATGACTATTTTATTCGTTCACTCAAAATAATAATAATTCACCATATTACATAATATATGAGACCACTATAACATAAATATGGATCTCTAATAGCAAATCTACACATATATGTTAACCGAAAATCACTTATTCAAGTCCCTTCATGGGTGGTTTAGTGGTGAAATTGGTATTCTTCAGGTCAAATCTCAAATTTAACGGTGTTTAGGTTCCACGCCTCAAATTGCAGATGCGCACGGGTTTCCCTCCTAATAAGAGAAAGGGGAGAAGAACTTACTCATGCCTCACAAATGGGGCTTAAAGGACACCAAATAATGCAACATTCTATTTGCAAACGTTAGATTTAGGGATCAAACTGTAAATGCACTCCCCCCACCCACACACACAACCCTCCCTCCACAGATACATCTATACTAATACCTAAAAGGAGGATTGTGAGCAATATTACTAAAATGCCATTTTCTAGCCAAACATCATGAACACCATATTGCAAAAAAAAGGTTTGCATAACTTGGACATAGAGTTACAATTTTAATTTAAGCTTTATATGGCAGCTATATAAAATAAACTAAGGACTCTTCAGAGCTTCCAATGCAGCAGCTTATCCAAGAAGTTGTGATTCAGTAAAGAATCCGAAAAGTTCTGACAAAAAACTGAAAACTACTTTTGAAAATGTGCATCAGATTTGAAAAGCAAGGTTCTTTAATTTGGCGTCCAACATGTTGAACTTCTATACACAACCTCAGCCGTATTTTTAAAATTATTTACAATTTTGAATTTTTTCAACCTATATACAGCTGTAATAGATTTTTGAAATTCAAATGTCTTTTGTGGAGCCAAAAATGTTCTGATCTTACCTATATATATATATATATATATACATGTTCTCAGAATCCACTGAATGCCATCTCAGAATCAATATCTAATGTGTGATTTGAGTTTCATTTCTCTCTCTTCCCTCTCTCACTAAGCATTTTATCAGTTGCTGAAATTGAGTGAATGCTACATTTGATAAAAGAGAATTTTTCTGTATGTTTCAACCTATTTTCTCTTGCTTCGAATGATAGTTTGATGCAGTGTTGGCAATGGCGTATTTTGTTAAGTTTGTAACCTTATCTCTGTGTTTGTTTTTAATCTTTTTTTAGTTTGTTATGTTTTGTTTTTTAGTTTCACTATACTATTTTTTCCTATCTATTACATATGACAGTTACAAAAGATACGAAGAAAATTAGAAAGCTTGAATAAGGGTGCCATTTGTGCTAAAAAGATAAGTGAAAGACTATTAAGCAAGAATCAGCTCCCGAAACCATCTGTAACAAAATTAGGGAGGTCAGTTTTAGGGTGTGGGTTTGTGAACTCACTCTATCCCATGAAAAGAGAAGGAAGAAGGAGAGGAAGAAGTTTAGCTAGCAATACCTTTGCAGTATGTGATTCTTCGCCTCATCCAAGGAAACAACAGAATAGCAAATGATCAGAAGTGTCAACCTGATGAAGCGTCAAATGTACTGCCGCCACCTTATTTCTATTTTTCGAGCATCCGGTAGATCATTAAACAGCCGGATTAAACCTGATATAACCTCAAATGTATCAGTCTTAGCTTAAGTTAACAAAGTTGATACATCTGTTACATACGTTAAATCTTTAAGACTAATGCTTAGAGATACAAAATTATTTTATCTGGGAAATGACGACATCAAAATATCAAAATAAATGGTCATAGAAAAAAAAAACGGCACAGAAACAAAAAAAAAATATGTAAGCAAGATCTACACATGAACAAAAAAACGTCACAGAAACAAAAAAAAGTCACAGAAACAAAAAGAAAACGCAAACTTTGGCTACAAACAAATTTCTAGCAAGAGAAATTTTACAAGTTCTGTCC
>JAYDZE010001178.1:0-11012 GCA_034509125.1 Monilaria moniliformis
TTTTTACATTACATACACCATAATAAGGGAGTGTGTGGTGGTTTTCAGTCATATATATGCGTATTGCTCTTTAAAATTGCATGTCCGGAAGTTGTGCTTCAATTAAGCTTGGATGGTACGAACTCGATTTTGAGGCTATTTTGAAGAGAACAATGACGTTCTTCAACATTATTACATTACATACACCATAATAAGGGAGTATGTGGTGGATTTTGGTCGTATATATGCTCATTGCTCTTTAAAATCGGAAATCCGGGAGTTGTGCTTCAATTGAGCTTAGAGGGTTAAACTCAATTTTCAGGTTATTTTGAAGAGAATGATGTCGTTCTTCGATATTTTTACATTACATACACCATGATAAGGGAGTGTGTGGTGGTTTTCAGTCATATATACGCGTATTGCTCTTTAAAATTGCAAGTCTGGAAGTTGTGCTTCAATTGAGCTTAGACGGTACAAATTTGATTTTGAGGGTATTTTGAAGAGAACGATTCAGTTCTTCGATATTTTTACATTGCATACGCCATAATAAGGGAGTGTGTGGTGGTTTTCTGTCATATATATGCGTATTGCTCTTTAAAATCGTAAGTCCGAAAGTTGTGCTTCAATTGAGCTTAGATGGTACAAACCCGATTTGGAGGCTATTTATAAGTGAATAATGTTGTTCTTTAACATTATTATATTAGATACACCATAATAAGGGAGTGTGTGGTGGATTTTGGTCCATATCTGCGTATTGTTCTTTAAAATCGCAAATCCGGGAGTTGTGCTTTAATTGAGCTTCAACTGTATAAACTGATAGTAGTTTGACCCGATCTTATCATCACAATAGGGTCTCAACATCGGGTTACGCTCATGCTGCAATTAGTGACCCACATCAAGCATTTGGGAGTTTTGAAATTGGTGTCTCGATATCCGCATATGTTTCCCAGGTCAAGAATAGCTTCGTATTGTCAAATTTTTACGACCTAAACAGGTTTATAGAAATGAATAACCCTAATCATGTTGGTGATCTCATTCGGATCCCCATGAGAACGTATTCATCTTATCTAAATCCCTACACGATACCCATACCCAAGGATCTATATACTGCTTATCGCGATACATTAGTAGCTAATAGGGAATGGTACATATGCAAGTATAGATGGTTATCCTGTCATTCCCTGTTAGAATTTTGTAAAATATTGTCATCCAGAGACTGAGTACGACTTGTTTAGATCGAAATGACTTGAGCCAAATACCAATTCTGATACAAAGGCATACTCGTGCATCCCAAAAAATTTATTTCTCTTCCACCCACATTGAACCATTTCTCCAACGCTGGGATTCTCGATCATATAACTCCGTAGACATCAGTTTCAATAGCACGTTGTTTGCATCTTCCCCAGTCTCGGGTTTAATAGATGGCCAAAACAACCATATCTGAACCTATGAAGACAGCTAAAGCTATCCATAGTCTATATTACCTCTTTCAAGAGGTCATTTTGAACGTATAAATTCATGCATTCAGGATAGTTTTGCATGTGGGGTCGTCACCATGGAAAATAAGGTTGTACACAACAAATATGATTCGAGTTAGATCAAATGACTGTAAAATAACATGAAACACGTGAAAAAAAGATCGTTATAGATATGAACTGTGCCCAGTATTACGTCCATAAGAACACTAGACCAAGTATTTCTTGCATAGAAGAATCCTAGACCGATTAAAAAGTGCAAAAGGCTTACCATGTCCTAGTCTACCACACTATGCCCATCCCGTGTTAATTCAACCATGTTATGAGCTCATAGATGCAAGATATCATGTGTTATGTCCATTATATGTTAACTGTGTCCAGCCTACTGTGTCTAAAATTGGTAGAGAATCTGCACCATGTATTTATCGTGCCATAAATCCTATATCATGTCCTAAACATCATACCATGTCCTCAAGAGCACACGCAGAATGAGCATAAATGGGATACAACACTACCGTGTCTAAAATTTCCTGAGAATTTTTAGCGTGCATATATCATGCATGGCAAACCCTTTATTGTTTCTTCAAAAACATGCAAAAGAATGAAAATAGAACACTACACTATTATGTCATTCGTACCATGTCCTAAATCCTATATCGTGTCATTTTCTACGAAAACGCGGAAAAACAAAAACTGGACACTGCATTACCATCTCCCAGACTAAAAGATTAGCAGAAAATTGAGTCCTTACTGCTTATATTACTACAAGTCGCGGCTAAAACACATTCTCAGAGGTTTCTCACCGGATGAGGGATTTCTCGTATAGAATGCCTCTCGATTGATTCTTCCAGGATATACATTGTGCTGGCCTTTTTGAGACTATCGTCCGCTTCCGTACACTCTGAAGTCATGATTTTCTAAATTCGTGTTCAGTAATCACTGTGTCGTTAGAGGTTTGAAGATGGAGATAAAAAAAATGATATTTCAGATATCGATATTGTGTGGTACACCACCGTTGTTACTTCATTTTTATATATAATTTGGAAAAAATATGGACAAAACTCAATCAATTTATTTGTTAGTTGTGGGCCCCCGTTTGTCTTTTTTTGTCAAATTGGTTAGAAAATTATCAATTTTATGAATGTGGTTGAACAAAGCATGCACTTTATGATTTTGGTTAAAATTTAGGTATTCCCACTTTCAAATAGATCATATCTGATTTGCTTTTAATTAGGGTCAATATAATGATTTCTTATTTAACTACAGATCTATTAGTTAGAGGGGACGTATCTTACAAACTAAGTTGTGCTAAACCCTTGAAATTTACATGAGTTAGGTGGGTCTATACCCTTTAAAACAAGCTTGTTCAATTTGGTGTCTCTAATATTAATTGATGTTAATTTGCATACCTTCTATATATATACAAAATAAAATCATCCACAACCCAACCCCAAATTTCAGCCACAACTCTTCTTTTTCACCTATCATATCGGTATTTTTAATTTCAGTCACAACACCAACAACCGAGCTACAAGATTTCAGCCACAACTTTACTTTTTTAATCCATAATTTTTTTATTAATCTGCAATTTCATATGTTTATTTAAATTTTGATATTTATAAATTAAAAATAAATAATTAAAAATTTAAAAATTACATAGTTAAATTTCCTAAAATTACATGATTTAAATATAAAATTACAAAATTAAAAATACCAAAAATTACATAATTAAAAAAATTATATTAATCCTAATTTGCGTACAAGTAGCTAGACCACGACTTCATGCTATTACCTTTTAGTTTCGTCCATCTTCGAAGTGTCATTTTTAATAAAATTGATATGTTAGTCGACCCCTATAGTTAATAACTCATTAATTTATCAATATATTTTTTAAATTAAATTATTGTGTTAGTCTACCACTAAACATAATAACAAATTAATTTATCAATAGATCAATACATTACGCACTGAATAAAATAATTATAACCCTAATATTATTAATTATAGATATTATATTATTGGAGAAGTCGTCCAGTTATAAGGATATATAGTGGTTTAACATGCCAACATTTTGACTCAAAAAACGAAAACAAAATATAATCAAATAACTAATATTAAGATGACTTTTAATTTAAATATTCCTGAAAACACACCACTTTAGTTCTTTTTTAAATAAAAAAGACCCAGTTGTCTACCTTTCTCTTTTCTCTCTATCCAAAATATTCTGAAACTCTACGAAACTCCATTTTTACTTTTTAGAGCTTTTCAAAATCATCATTTTATGAAAAATTTAATTGTTTAGTTCAATAGCTTCTGGAAATGGCATTCGCGGTCGTCGCTCCGCCTGTAACGCCACAGCAGCTGCCGCGCCGAAGGTAGGTCGGCTAACCCTGCGGCCGCTGTGCGCCACCCTCTGCAGCCCCACCCCATTTATGGCTCCCTGCAGCACGCCACAAACGCGACTGCATCGGGGAAGCTTATTATTTTGAATCAGGAGATCTTATGGATATAGATATACCCATTATTGCTTCTCTGGACTATTGTCTTTATGCTCATGCATCCCTAACGCCACCACAAATGTTGTGGCCGCTAGGGGTGAGTTGGAGCGGCGGCATTGCAGGGGACTGGGCAACAAACAGCTGCGGCGGGCATCAGAGGCGAGGTGAGGGATGGACCATTGGTTGTGGCTGTAGCGCCAATTCTGGAGGTGTTGCAGCCACACCGGCGGCCGCAACCCATTTTTCTCTTTATATTTGTTTTTAATTATTAAATATTTTGAATTTATATTTATTACATCTAATTTTTTAATTGGTCGGTCAACCCCGTTGACCGTTCCCAAATATTAACTTTATTTTTTGTGCAATTTTCAAAATTTTTGTATATTTCCCACGTTTCCACAATTTTCATCCCAAAATCAACTTCCAACTAACTATTCTCTCATTTCTCTTTCTCTCTTATTGTTGATATGGATCCAAACAACGCCGAAAATTGGACCTTCGATCTAAATTTATACGCCAAATTTCTAGCTTTTTATAATGAAAAGGGTTGGGATACCAACAGTCCGGCTGCTTGGAATCCTGATGCAACAGATCATACTCATTCCATGGCGATTATCGGCTCCAACAAAATCTCATACAATCTCTCTGTTATCCAAGTCGCCGACTACGGTGTCGACAATATGGAACCCGCCATGCCTACACCGCATGTGCCGAAGGGGAAAGGCAAGTAGGCGGTGGTGATCGAAGGCGGAAGAAGTATCGACTGGAGGACACCATCATTTTTGCTAGGTGCTATGTCAACGTCTCGGAGGACCCGACGATCGGCAACTACCTACGGGTTCGGCTCTTTTGGGAATAGATTGCGGAGAAATACAAC
Source organism: Monilaria moniliformis (assembly GCA_034509125.1). NCBI lineage: Eukaryota > Viridiplantae > Streptophyta > Magnoliopsida > Caryophyllales > Aizoaceae > Monilaria > Monilaria moniliformis. Next base: position 4,830 of record JAYDZE010001178.1, read on the forward strand.
AACATAAAGACGGATCGGGCGCTCCGTCGCGATTAGGACCATCTCCGCAAGCATTGGAGACGGGTGCAAGGGGACATATCCAAATACGCCGGCTTCACCAACAATTTGGAGAATGTGTGGCCGAGCAAACATAATACTGAAGATATTCGCATTGCAAAAGATGCCTTCTTTAAATAAGAAGGCAAGTAATTCAAGTACAAGGAGGTTTATCTCGTTGTTCGCAAACACCGAAAATTTGTCGGTGGCTGTTCATCTGGTGGCCCCAAGTGATCAAAGCTCCCCGCCAACAGCCAGTATTCAAACAGCAGCAAGGCAGAAGAGTTCGATCTGAATGTCTCCATGGATGAGAGCTATGGCATACAGCCACATGAAACCGTCCAATAGGTCAAAAGGCAGCCAAGAGGAAGGCGAGTGGGAAGGGTAAGGCTTTTGAAGGCGTGCCTCTGGTTCCCAACACCACTTCCAGCTTGATTTCACTTGATCGTGCGATGTTGATGAAGCAAGACTCCAAAGAGATTTCGAAGGAGACTTCGAGTTGGACAAATGAAAGAAAGGAATTCCATCAAGCTATGCTCGAGCAGATGCGCAAGGAACTTGGATTTTTGTATGTCTTAATTAGAATTTTAAATTATGTATTTTTTTTTTAATTATGTAATTTTCTAATTTTATTAAAGAAATTTTCAAACTTATCTGTATTTAATTTAATTTTAAAAATATCACAATATTAATAATTATATGATATTAGTGAATTAAAAGAAAAATTGATGAAATGAGAAAACATGGTTCTGGTTGAAAATGAGGCTGAAATTTTGGGATTACATTAAAAATGTTGTGGCTGATAATGTGGCAAATTTATGAAAAATATAACTGTAGCTGGAAATGGAGCTAAGTTAGGGATGGCCATAAAAAAATGTATATAAGTCGCTAAATTATTTGGTCTAAGGTGCGATTTATGTTAATAAAACAAAGATAGTATGTAATTAGATTAAAACGTGATATTTGAATTCTGCATCGACCGCATGTATGAATTGCATGGTTTTATAAACCTGCAACATACTTTACATTTATTAAAAAAACATTTGTGGACCTTTTAGTGTCACATACTCAAACCTCACAAATATAGATCTCTAAAAAAACCTCACAAATATCACGATTCTTTTGACTAATTATTTTTATAGTTATAATTATTAATATAATCACTTGATTAACTTACGTTACGTCATAAGAACACGCGGGAACAACCGTTAAAGTTAGGATCTTTCTAATAAATTTTAGTTTGATATATGAGTTTTTTAATTTTTTTGAGCTCACCCTTTCATAAGTTTTATCGAGTTTGAAGATACATTGTTTATTAATTTAGAACCTAAAGAAAGTGTTATCAGTCCTCATTGGAGCGTAGGGTCCTTACAACTTTCTTACATTTTTGTGTTTTATACTTGTAAATTTCGTAATTCGTTATCGTAACACAAACTACAGTGTTTCTAAAGAAAAATAAAAGAACTCAAATATATATTGATAAAATGACTTAACACACCTATAAAAAAAGAAACTAAATATAAAATATTGGGCACGACTCGTAGTTGTTATTCAGATACATTGATTTATAATTGATATCACACTCTAAAGTGATGAGAAAATACCTTATCATTATTATTTTTAAAGTTATTAGTCAAACTTGGAAGGCAGCCTATGCATCCGATGATTAAAAAACTGAACCTAGTCAAACTTCACTCTTTGTGGTATTGAAAAACGCTGTACATAAATCACAAAATCAGTCCACAATAACACCACAAAAATGGAACAAAAGGAAAGGAAAAAAAATTGAAGTTTCACTTACGATTTTAATAGGATATGCCTCAAATTTTAGCTTAAGCCATATTACACTAAGCCAAGTAAATTTTATTTAATTCATGAATGACTATAGTAGTAGTATAGGGTGCGTGTTTTTGCCTTGCACGCCTCCTTAATTTAATGAGTGAATAAACTGGGGATTTGACCATTCATTCCGAAATCATTTTTTATGAAACTCGTATATTTTTGGGGGTTGTGGGTACTATGTATGATTAATTTGAGTTTATTCATACTACACCCTCAAATTTTTACTTCAAATTTTCCTCGTCATCCCAATATATGTAATAAATTTGCAGGCTAATTTAACCATAACAAATAAAAAAAACTCCTTATAATTATGAGAATTCTCCAAATTGTTATGATGTACGTGGAGCTGAAAATAAATTTTGACAAATTACTACATATTAGTTGCTGAAAATATTTAAATACTCCGTACTAATAGTGTCGAGTTGGTTCAAATAAACAAGTGTGAATCAATCGTATTAGAAACTACACTTCATATATAGTTGTATTCAATTTTCATTAATTACTAGAAATGTTGTTGGTTCAGAAATTAAGTACTGCTCAAGTGTGTAAAAATGCGGCGTGCAACATTTTGTGAAATTGGCTAGATTCTATATGTAAAATTTACTGTGAGACCAATTGATTGCATTTATAGAAGAACAAAAGTTACCTAACCCTAAATTTTAGGAGCAGGTGCAGATTCCCACGTTTTGCACACAAAAATTCAGCCAATGCGTCATCGACATAGGTTTGTTAGGTATCTCGTATTATGAAACTCGTGTTAATGAAACATTAGATTAATTAAACTTTTTTTTGTATGTGTTGATAATTATTTTTCCAATTAACAAAAGAAAATAGAATCCAACTCCGAACAGAGTTCGTCGGAATAAATATCACGGCAAGATAATTTCTATCTTTTAAAGTGGGAGTTTAATCTCTTAAATTCATTATATACCGATATATTGTACGAACAAGCTAATTGGGATATTAACAGAAAAAAAAAACACCATGTTATTTATAAATAGGTTTGAATATTGGTATGTAATATCGCATATGTTGAATTTGGTTCATGTGCAAAATCGATCAGTCATACTAGACAAAAGAAACTCAATTCATGTTCATTTTTTATTTTTATTTTGTAAGATTCCATTTTTGCAGGCAACGCGCAAAACACTGTTGAGAGAAAAAACCGATGTGTATAATTAATCAAGATTTGAGAACTGAACTCATTCAATTCCGATCAATAAATGGAGCATATGGAACGAAGAGAGAGAGTCGGAGAGAGAGAGAGATCGCCCAATAGTAAAGTCATCATTTAACTTCTTTGAGAAGCCTTTAAAAAAATATTTAGTCCTCTCTAATGTTACAAACTATCTCGGAGCATAGACATTAAGTCTATAACATCCAACAATCTATATAATTGCACTATATCTATATATATATAATATATGTATATAGATTACAAACAAGATAATAGCAAAATTCACTTTTGCTTATGAATGATCGGGGAAAAGGCTACTAATGAAGATGAAACTGCTGTCATAATCTTGCCTTTACTGTTGACAGAATTAGTATTCTTCAAATCCTCCGATTTCTCTGAATTCCAAGTGTTCACCATAGAAACCTGCCTTACGGGGCCGTCCACGCCGCCGTTGACGGTGGTGGCGGCGGCCGGTGGCTGCAGAGGGTACAGCAAATCAGTTGGGAAGAAGTTGTACTGTAGACCAGCCATCAGATATTTGGAGAGAGAAAGTGAAGTAGTGATAAAGAGAGGAGGCTTTTTTTTTTTGGTTTGTTGGGTGGTGAATATTAGCTGTCATGTTTTTATAGAGCCAGAAATATGCATGTGCTGGAATCATTCATTCACAAACTCGAAAGTCTGAATCTATTTTCTCTCTCTCATTTGGTTTTAATATTATTATATGCTTGGAATATTCTGGTCCATACAGTGAACCGACTCCCATGTTAAATTTGACTTTTCGTATTATGAATAATAATTGATCCAGTTCTATATTAGAATGATTAACATTATAAATACACCTATCACATAATTTGATGCAATTTTCACGTGGTTAGTTTTTCATACTATATTGTTTGGTGTCTCACTTGAAATGTGTTTTTTGTTGTATTGCTTTGACATCTGAATTCTTGTTAATTGTAGAAATAATTAAAAAGGATCAGTCCGATGATTGATAAATCTTGGGATATGTCATCTAAGTTTATTTGTATTCTATTAAAGAGAAAGAAAATATATCATAACTCAAGAACAATTATTAGATCCAATATTCCTACCAAATATTTATCCCATTCATATTTTCACACCAATTAAACTATATTTGAGAGTTTATTGCTAAAACGATTTCAGTTGTTTTTTTAATCATTAAAATGGATACATGCGTATATGGGTATATTTGATAAAGTAAAATACAAGATTAAATATATTTACAACCATAAGATGATTCATGCTACTAAGTTCACAAGAAAATTAAATAAAAAATCAAACATTTACAGAGAAATAGTAACTGAGTTCATTGGCCGCTTGTATTTAATTATTCAATCAATTCGAGCAGGACCCCTGAAATCATGTTGACGACACTTAACACGAAATGATTTTAGTGTTGTTCAATGTATTAGGATTTAGGTCTGCAAAGTCTAGTCATAGATTTCTTCGTGTTACTTATTTTAGAGAGTTTCCTTCAATTAATTGGTTGTGTTATCATATAATCTACAATATATTGTTTTGGGCCATAGTGCTTGACGAGTATAACAGTTAATTAAAGTACAATACTCTAATTCAGGCACTGGATATCTATCGTTCAATTTCACAACAATAGTATTTTAATCAAAGAAAACAAGGAACGTCTACGCATGTAAATTGAAATATATGAATTATTAGTTTAGTTAAAGCGTGGACGTGGATGTAGTTCGATAATGGACGGCTGTTAGAATTATAATCAATAATTTCATTAAAAAAAGAAAATTTAAGTTAAAAAGGAAAATTATTGTGAATTTAAAAAATTTGAAACTTTTATATGCGCAATTTGTTCATATGGAATATTAAATTTCAATATGATCTTTTATTTTCTATTCAAAGTTCAACGTCTAAATTATTAATTAAAAATACATCAAAATTATAAAATATACGTGGACACCATCTAAAAACAACATAACGAGAATGAATATTCACTAGAAAAAACCTAAGTTTACTAACGGATTCTTTGACAGAAAAACTTTCTTAGTTAATTAACAACGGTTTATCAACCGCGAATAGATCCCATAGATAATGGCCCAAAGTCTACGCACCAAAATCACCGTTGAAATTATTAATCGATAACTTTTTTTTTTCAATTTAATATGACTTTATAAAAATTACAAGTATTAAGTTCATCCATGGCGTGCATCCATCAATAGTCCTTATGATTGACATATTTTGATTTAATAAAATAATATTTAAAGTTACAAAATTAAGTACCGACCAATATCTGTCGGTGTTGCCGACTGACTTTCTCCATCGATAAACCTTGCGGTCGATGAAACTGCAATTTAATAAAATTTTATTACACTAAAAAATATTAAGTTTACTAACGGACCATCTTCCGTCGATAAATTGCTGAAAACAGCGCGGTTTATTTTTCTCCCGTTTCTTTTTGCCCCCTCATTTCACCCTAACCTAATCTCACTTCCAGCCCACCGCCCTGTCTCCACCTCGCCTCCAGCCACTCCGCCGCGGCTGTCGACCATTAACCGCACTTTGCCCCTCCCTCTCTCCTCATTTCTCTCTCTCTCTCTCTCTATCCATCTACCTCGCAATCTCCCACCGTTCTTCCCCTTAGTCGATGCCGTAACCTGCCGCTCCAGTCGGTCACCCGTCGCCCGTGTATCTCTTATTTCACTCTCTCTCCATTTTCCCTCTCTGTCTCCCCCCTCACTACGCCGGACGGACGTCCAGTTGTAATCAGTGCCTATTTCCAGTCCGTTTTTGTCGCCGCTATCTTTGTCACTGTGTGCCTGCCGTCGCAGACTCTAAAAGGTAACGTGTTATGTATTGACAATATTGTTATTGATTCAGTTGTCATTATATATGAAATGAAACATATATGTGGATTCTTGATATATGCCGTGAAATTGTTAAATTATTTAGATATTTGAATGATTTTATATTTAGTCATGTCAAATATAGATTCTTTTTCAAATTTGCAGTCATATATTGTGTAACATCCCTAAAAAGGGGCTAGTCGGAATAGTGATTTTATCGATCGTCGGACAAGGGTTTCGACGATAATTTGAAAATAATTAATTAAGTAAATCGAGATGAATAGAAGAGTCTAA
>JAYDZE010001189.1:0-11012 GCA_034509125.1 Monilaria moniliformis
GAAATCAAACTACACAACAAGTAAGTATTCTTTTCGTTGTGTGATTACATGCTCAACTCATAAGATCAATTATGAATATAGATCTATTTCCTGTCTATTATTCTGCTGCGTGTCATTAGATGACGACAGGAAAATCTAACAGTTCTCTCCAGCAAATGTCTCATCTTCGTTGGGTATGGATCGACTGACTCAAGCAGAGTGTGATTCCTAGTGTAAATGGGTGTGGATCTCCATTATCTTCGTTCCAAAGTGTTGTAAAGGTTTTGAATAATTTCATAATGGTGCAACCTGATGCAGAATGATGTTCTGATCTAATTTCTCACATTTTATAAACTTGGAAGCAGTTGGTTAGGGTTTCTGACCAGATCAAATTTCGACCATATTTTCTGGTATTCAATTGCGTAAAATTGGACATAATCTACACTTTATGTATGTTTTTATGCAGGAACTAGGTAGTTGACAACTGAAGCAGAAATGGAGAAGTAAAGGGAAAATCAGACTAGAAATGGATGAAGATTATGGGATTTGCAAGAAGGAGAAACCAAAGAAGAGATCACATATACAGTAGCCAGAACAAGGGTGATGAAGAACAGAAAGAGCATAAAGAGACAAAGAGTGTGAACATATGTTGAGGGAGAGAAGAGAAGTCACAGCAAGAAGACAAAAAGGGTCCAGAGAAGGTGCAAGAGTATGAGATTACTCTCACTCTGCCCTAGAAGCCGCCCTATATAAAGCCCTGCATAAACACATTGAAGGGACACTTTTGGAGAGAAAAATTGCTAGCACCTCCCCTTCACTCACGAAAACTTCACTTTCGCTCTCATACCTCCTACCTTAGTTGCTGCTATCCAGAGCTGCGAAGAGGCCGACAGAAGCCATGGGATAGACTAAACAAGGAAGAACTACGAGTGTGACGGGGATTCACTCACCCAATTGTTCTCTTTTCATTATTCCAAATAATTTTAGTTAAATATTAGCTAGTTTAGTTTTGATATCAGTGTTGTATTTGATGGGTGCTTTCGATTTTAGCATTGAAACTTATGTTATTTGTCTTATTATCTTAGTTTCAGCTCACTATTCTTTGCATTCTGCCTAGTTTCCATGCTTTTGGTGATGATTTTGATTTCATGTTCATGCTTGCTTGATGCAAATTTAGGTTAGATTTAAAAAGCTTTCATTTCACATTTGAGTTGATTTCAAGTTTTGCAATGTTTAATGGTTGTTTTCTGCTAGTTTTTGCCCATTTTGCAATGTTTAATGGTTGTTTTTTGTTTTCCCATAGGTGATGATTAACAGTAGTTTAGATGAAAGCTTCGTTTCCTGTATATACTTTTAGTCTACCCAGTTTAATGTGCCATAGAGATTTCAAGCTTTTCAATTATTTTCCTATCACCTACATGTTTTATTTCAATGGGGTTCTGTTAATTCCAGTAGTTTCAGAGTTGTTAGGTTGTGCAAGAGATTTCTGCATGTAATTTGTTTTATTCAGGGCTGTTAGCCAATAGAAATGAAAAGTAGGAGAGATAGAGTCGTACTATCAGGCCTGTGTGGTTGCTTTTTCACGCCAGTCTGCAGCATTTCTCAAAATGGCAAATACAACATTTAATGCATTTTGTTTGCTTATTTGACTTGTTTGATTTCGTTTCAGTTGCACTAGTTTGGCAAATCCGTATTTTCTTTTCAGGCATCATCTTTATATTGATCATAGTTGTTCATTAGTTAGTTTAGTGAACTATAATTAATTTACTTTAAGTAAGAAATTTATTAGGATAGTGTTGGGGTTTAAATATTCTAATGAACGAATCCCCTATACGGGATCTTTCTAGGATAATATAAGGAAAATATAACTGATTTCAGATATTCCTACTTAACTAGAATGTGAATTAAAACATGCAAAAACAGATAATTAAATCCTAAGGCATGTTTTCTAGTTGGTTCAGTTTACTAACTTGTGTTTGATCTCCAAAGATCAAACGATGGCTTGCTCCTTCTCCACGTGTAGGTCTTGAGTTCTTAACCTTATAACTTCTAATATGTTCCCAAATTCCTAGGTTGGAATATTGATCTGAGCAAATACTATCAAACCTATAGGCTAGAAAAGGAGTTGAAAAACATAAAAGTGGAGAACTAGGGTAAGAATTTGAACCCTAGCAGTGGGCTAATTTTGTGTGTGTGTGTGTGTAAGTGTTATGATTTTTCTTTCCCTTCTCTCCTATTTATAGAATATGTATTGGCCAGATTAGGGGATCCAAGGAAATTTGAACTGGGTCTCCCTATTGGGCTCTGACTAATTAAATTGAGCCCCAATTTAATATAAACCCAATAGAATAATAATTTGAACCACTGTAGAAATTAATATTGACTTACCCGTCCGAATCCAAATTACAGAGAATTTGAGTTTCATTTTAATTAGTTCATTTCCCGTGTTTAAGATTCTAATATCCATCAATTAAATTATGCATGTTGCTGGCTTTAATTAATTAATATCTTTTATCAAGAGTGGTCTTGTTCAAAATTCATTATTTATTATACTTTTGAATAAGTTTCAAGTCGGTCGGACTTCTGTATAATAAAACTTTTATTGAACTGCTCTTGGGGATATTATCGACCCGGACTCTTCCGGTAGTCGATTCAGTGCAATAACAACAGCATCGCTAGATATTAATTATCACTGCTCAAGATATCAGGATTCTTGGGCTACGAAAAACTCACACCTTTTGATAAATCAAAGTAGTGCATAACCAATATCATATGCTCAATGTTATATGCAAAGGTTAAGAAATAAATAATCACCAAGACCTCATCTTTCAGTAATCAGCAAGAAATATTTATCTCAACGTGAATCCATTCAGTGCTATACCACACCAGTGTCATTTGTTTACCAAGGTTAGTAAACTTTTGGACTGACACTGCAACCTTTCATGATAGATCGTCTAAGTCTATCTAGGTTGTGAAACTTAATTTTCTTCTGCAAGAGAACCAACTGAGAGACCTTAGTGATGACCTGACCACCATTTAGTCTACAATGCAGAAGACCTAGACTTGCTTATTCGATTATAATCACATATTATATTTGCTCATAATATAACCACTAGATTATAAAGGGCAAACTATGTAGCAATAATATCTCTTCACAAGTGGCAGAGAATGATAGTTCTTTGAGTTATTAATACATAAGCAGCTCGTAAAGCATGCTTTCTAGTATATAACTCCAACAACAACACATTAACGACACGACACAAAGTATGCTATAAAAGAAAGAAATAGAAAAGTTAAAACAAAACCTAAACCTAACTCTAATAAAGTAATTAAAAATTAAAAAAATGAATTAAAATAATTAAGATAATAACCCAATAAGGACACAAACACAATAAGACTTGACAATAACCCATTAATTTCGTGCGCGTTATTTCAAGCCGAAAATTGCCAGCTCTGTGTTTATGTTCCATGTATATCCTATTTATGTTGGAGTAATTAAGAAATCATATGAGCAACATAAAAACATACCATGTCCACAAGAACCCTACCTTGCGTTGTACTGTGTTCTATCTATCATGTCCTATTATATTTAGCATTTTTCCGTGTTCATTTCGTGTTTATTATGTTCATGTTGAATTAATCAAAATCTAAGGTGGAACATAAAGTCTATCGTGTCCATAACAATTTAAACATGCTCTAGGTTATGTGTTATATCTTTTGTTTCCCTAAGAATATACGTAGAAAATGTTGATCACGACAACAAAATGTTGTGTCCTAGACTTTAAAATTATCAGAAAAACAACAATTTTCAATTAATTGTCAAGTTCTAAACGTTTAAGATACTTAAAATCGCGATTCACACAATGTTAAAGGGTTTCAACTGGAAGGGTGGATTTCTCTATTTCCAGCAGTTGACAGACGACTCGTGCGTATTTGTGGCCATACTCAAACTCTGGGTCCAAGAGAGAATAGAGCGACGTGAGAGTGAGAGACCAAAGTTTTTTGTGGGGTAACGTGTTTGACCCCTTTTGGATATATTCAAATATATCAATAAGTTAAATGTTATTATTTTTGAATAAGTCCAAATATATATTATTATTGGTGGAACACATTAGGATTATTTTTGTCATATTGTTTCAAAATGGTTAGATAACTCATGTTTTTATGGTTGAGGTTCAAAAAAAAAAAAACTCATGCATTTTATCAAATGGGCTATATATTCATTCCACCTCTCATTTAATGTATATTTAGTGCGAGAATCCCATGTGCTAATCCATGCAAATTTCTGACCATAGATTCTCAATTGCGAATCAAAATTAAAACTTTATGTTGGGTCAAGTTTTTAAAAGTAAACAACAATTCAAGTCAGTTTTTAAAAAGGCTCCATAGTTAGGATAATTTTTCCATTGAAATTGAATTCCTAGAACAATCTTAATAATTTGTCCATTAAAATCGAATTCCTAAAACAATCTTTTCCTAGATTATTTCCAATTTTATTATATATTTGCTTTATTTATTTTTTAAATTTAATTTTGCTTTTAAACCTCCATGTAACACCCTAAAAATGACCTAGTCAGAATTCACTGTTCCTAATAGAAAATCAGCGAATTAAGTTTTTGCGACATTCGACCGATTCGATCCCAAAAAGGTGAAGTACTATAAAAAATAATTATAAGAATGATAATGTGAGTGAAATGAGAAAGAAACTGGAATTAAATCGACATTAGTATATATAATACGGAATAAGGACAAAATCGTCATTTCACATGAAATTGCCACATTTTCTTTTGGAATCTGTATGGAACGAAATTTAAATAATTTGTGATGATATATTTGACATCCAACAAGGTTAGAAGTATGAGGAACTATCTAGATTAATTTAACTAGTTGTCACTTGTTAAATAGTTGTCATCTGTCCATTTTACGATTATAGTAAATAAAATAATAAAGAGACCCACTACAAATAGTCATATCAGCTACTATTCACCTCCAATATCACTTTCCTCTCAAAAAATTCGTTCTCCATATAAAGAAGAAGAAAGAGAGCTCAAATCTTCAATTTATCACCCGATTTTAATTGACGTGTCGATCAAAACACACCAACGAGAGGTTATTGAGGTAAGACTTCCATCTTAGCCTATTTTTAGAACATGTGGGTGATGAAATGTTGAGTTTTAAAGACATGAATTTTCGTTCCATATAGGTTAGGTTAGATGATGGTTTTATCTTTTGATTTTATTGATTGATTAATGCTCGTTGACGCCGAATAACTATGTTTTTGCCCTTGCATGAGATGAATTGAACTTATGCCTGAAACCCCTCTATAGAACTGAAACCTTAGGCCCTTAGTTAATGAATTTAGATTGTTAATTGATTTAATTGATATTAGGAATGTGTTATATAATAGCTGAAAACGTTGCTTGATTTGATAACCGAAAAATAAATGAGTCCATGTATGAAGTTTAAGAGGGATGATACATATAAGGGCTGTAAACCCTAGGATTTTTATTAATTATGGATAAGTTTATGTTGATTCATGCATTAGGGTGGTTTTATTCTTATCTGAATCAATAAACATCAAAAAATCCGATGTTGGATTAAGTCTCGTAAATACCGAAATGAAGGGCAAGATTGACTCATGAGATGTGATTTTAGTATGATAATATGGATGATGAAATTGGGTTCTTCATGAAAAATGATGGCTAGTGTAACTTTACAAGATTTTTACTGTCTTATATTTTTTGGAAAGTTAAGTCAAAGCTCGAAGTTACTGATTGATGAGTATGGGCATGTTTAGACTCAAATTAATTTAATGTAAGTTATCAATGGGATGAATTGAGCCTAGAAATGTGGTCGTTGAAAGTTAAATCGAGAATCTTGGTCCAAATCGACGAGTAGTCAGTAAAAGTAAAATATTATGGAATAAGTTGGAAGATTTGGAATTGATAGTAAACTAAGTCAACTTTAGAGCATGTTGGTATCTTGAATTGATTATATTTATTTTTATATGCTAAAGGTGAAGAGAAAGTAGGCCCGAGTCATTTCGATGGGGAAAAGAAAATGAGTAATGATGGTTGGGCTTGATAAGCTAGCATGCTCAATACGTAAATAGCTTAATTCTCTTATGTGGTATTATGTGATAGTTAAATGAATTTATGTGTTCCTATGTGATTATATATGATTATAAGATATGTAATGACATTAAGATATAGATGAATTATGAATGTATGTGGTGACATACGTGGTTATGCATAGTGCTTGATTGTATACTTTGGGTATAGTGGGCATTCTATACGACTGTGGTACTACTATTGGTGTACAGGAGGTTATGGATGTTATTGATGTTATTACCACATTACTTAGGTAGAGCTATAATTTCTATTAGTGACTATTGGTTATTATGATATGAAGTGCCACATTGCCTGGGTAGAGCTATAAGCTCTATTATGGGCTATTGGTTATTATGATGTGAAGTGTCATATTGCCTAGGTAGAGATATAAGCTCTATCAGAGACTATTGGTTATTATGATGTACTATGCTACATTGCCTAGGTAGAGGTATAAACTCTATCAGGGACTACTGATTATAAAGATATGTGCCACATTGCCTAGATAGAGCTGTAAACTCTATCAAGGGCTATTGGTTACTATGACGTGATTTGCCACATTGCCTATAAGAGTTATATACTCTATAAGGGCTTATTGGTTGTGATATGATTGTATTAATTTATGGATAGTTCGTGTACCGAGTGGAAATACAAGCATGATTATGGGGTTACTGATGCATTACGTGTTTGATTTATGCTATACATGCTTATATACTGGTTATGAAACAATATGTCGTTGAGTTGAGTTGAATTGATATATAATTATATTACTGGTTGGTATGTAAGATTAATACTTAGTGGATTTCAGTTATTGTATTTGTTACTTGTTAGAGAATTATAGTTAAAGTATTGAGTGTGCTACATGTTAATTGGCCTTGGAGGATACCAATTGATATTCCTTCATATCTTCGTCAGCACTACATCCTCGCTGGTTTGTTGATCTTCTGCTTTTGGTATAGTTACCTTTTGTCTTAGAAGTGTGGCATGTCAGGATGTAATCTTGTAATTATTTTCTTTTGATGCAGTGTAACAATCAATGCCATATCTTGTAATTTATATGGCAAGTGATATGATGTTTGTTTTGGTTTGCCTTTTTAATGGATTCAAATTTGGATTTTATTTTGCCATAATTTATGGCGCCGGAATTCTGGCATTTTCTATTCGGCTGGTGGTCCAACGGATAGGGCGTGTTACAAGTTTTGGTATCAGAGCCTAGCTTTAAGCGATTCTAGACTTATGTTGAGGTCAAATGTGATTAGAAACATGCCACATAGGGTGCTGAGTCGTATTCTATATCAGTAACCCGATGCAGTGCTATCTTAATATGTTTTGCAAGATTTAGGGTGGCTGACGACGAATCTCAAAATAGTAGGCAACTGTCCTCATCTGAATTTGTCATCTCTCGAGCATGTGTACGTCGCTCTTGTTGCACTAAGTGTTGTAGATGCAGTGTGTGCCGCACATATGAGTAACTTAAACTTTCATCAATGAGAACAATAGTGTCAGTACTGACCAATTCGCGATGTATGTCACATGCGCGAGTATGGCACAACAGTTCGAACGTGTGTTATAAGTAAGGATTATGATTCGTGCATGGGCATGTGGCCACAAATTTTAATCTTTATTCCATTAAATAGATCAATCTTGTATGACATGTTTATTTCGCATGGGGTTCTGTCATTGAAAAATATTCTAATTTCATAATTTTAAGTTCTTGTGTTTGATGGAATTTTTATTAAAAAAAATTATAAGAAGAAAAGAGAGAAGATAGTGCAACTTTTTATAATTTTTTTCCTTCAATTCTTTTTCTTATATATTCTTTTTCCTCATATTCATGATTTTTACCTACTTAAGTATTCAAGATTATTTTTATTATTTTAGTGAAATGCAAACTATAATTTTTATTTAGTAGTGTTTTTTATACATTATTTATTATTTTTGTTACTATTATTATTATTATTATTAATCATGTAGAATATAACTTAATTATGTACATTGTTGTAACTAGAAAAGTTATTAGGGAAAAAGTTATACATATTAATTATAATTTAATTACTACATCTATTAATTAGTTATATTTAAGTAATCAATACAACTTCAGAATCTTAACAATTTTTTTATACTTTCAAATATAAAATAAATAATTTATCATAAATCATATTTTTAAGAATCATATTTCTAGACAACATAATTTTTTTGCCAACCGAACTGGCTAGTAAAATACTCATATTCAAAATATCACACATAGTTACAATACAAATATACAGAACGTATGAATCAGCAAAATAGATAAAATAAGAATTAAGTAAACTAGAACTCTCATGTGATTGTCTTACTAGTGATATTTCGTGAGAGTAAATTTGAAGTTAGAGAATGAATTGCGGTGTAATCACTCGTCACAGTTTCCTTTATAGTATTGCTAGTATATTATTTAGAAAGGAATATTACTTTTGTTGATAACCTTTTTTTCTCAAAAATGTTGATAAGAATAATTGTGAGGGGAAAGATTAAACAAAAATCATCCCTTTAATAAGAAATCTACGTTGTTAATAAGAACAAATCTATACAGAGTTCGACTTCAAAATGGACAACTTTGAGCTGAAGTCTGAAGACCTACGTGATTTGGGGCGCAGCATGTCTGAAGACCGCGTCCAGTTATTGCTTTCGGGCAGTTTTTTAGGCTCATTTTTCCTCTTCTGTTATATTTTAATCTGGCCCAATATTTTTGTAGATTTAATCAAATAAAAGACAATTTCATAATTCACGAGATAAAATAATTCAATTACAAATTTGTTTTCGAACATAACTTTCTGATAATGATTCCGATTTTTATGGAAAAGATTTGATTGATTATAAATTTCAATTTTGTGAAAAAAATAGTGAGTTATTGGTGAATGATATGTTCGATGATGAATAATGATGTATTCATCTATAAATATTTTCTTATGCCGATAATGATATTACATTTTATTCTTATAATGATTCTGATTTATATGGAAAAAATCATGAGATGCATAATGATATGTTTGATGATAAATATTGTTGTATTTGTCTACGAATTGTGAGTTATGGGGGATGATATGGTTAATGATGAACAATGATGCATTCGTATACGAATTGTGATATTCTCTTCTGCCAGTAATGATATAATTTTACACATATAATGATATTTATATTGTGGGATTTTCTCTAAATCGTGGGATTTAAGGAGATCCCATGATTTTCGGATTTTCCTAAAATCATGGGATCGTGAGATTTTTTTTGTACAATTATGCCATGTAATGATATGTGACTTAATCTATAATGTTGTTACGTATAGTGTAATCCGGACCGTCCGTGGCTATAATCCAACGCTCTAGATTAGTTCTTAGTTAAGTTATATATGTGTGTTCTTAGTCTAACGCACCCCTATATAGATAATATATATATATAGGTGCGTTAAAGTGAAAACACATTATTAATGCATAGCTAATAACTAATCTAGGCCCTAGGATTTGAATTCGGACGTCCATGATTTGCGGAATCTAATCAAATGAGCATAATTTTATTTTTGGAAGTTGCCATGAAAGTAGGAAATCATTATGCACGTAATCTTCCCACAAATCCACCGCTCATTATTTTGGGCAAAGATTCGATTTTTGCAGTTCAATTGAAATTATTGCAGAAAATCAACGATTGAAGATATTTTCTTCACCCTCCATTTTTGCTTCTCTCTCTAAATAATCTGCACTCGTATCATGATCTACCGTGTAATATATCATTATTGCTTGTGATATGTATCATTAATATATGATGTATACATCATTATAATTTAAGTAATTATGTATCATTATCGCTTTTGATATGTATCATTAGTATATGATGAATATATCATTATAATTTAAATAATGATGTATCATTATCGCTTTTGATATGTATCATTAGTTTATGAAGCATACGTCATTATAATTTAAGATTCAATGATCAAACAATTAAAAACTGGCGTTTATTATCATTAAACTCGAAACCCATAGTCAAAATGCCACTTACCATAAAAATTGAAGATTGGAAATAAAATCTCACCCCATAAATCACGGTTGTTTCCAATATATAACGAAAAGATTGAAAATCAAATCTCTTTCCATACTTTTCGATTTTTTAATAACCGAAAATAGCAACTGCGATAAATGATCGGGAGTATCTTAGTTATGCAATCAAATAATCATTAAACGTCTCAACGGATATCATTATAATTATATACAATAAAGAATTACCATAATTAAAACTCGTTACCTATAATACCGGATTTCATATAAACCGCTGCTTTGTCAAAATTACATTTGTGCTCTTTTTATTTTTTTAATATATTTATATGTGACATGTGGCATATAAATTAAGTGTTAGATCTAAAAAATTGATGCTCTTAATTAGTTCTTAGTTATGTAATAAAAAATAGTTCGGATACAATCACACCACTATATATATATAGTGGTTGGAATACTTTTTTTTCAACTTTTTAAATACATTGGGTATGTAAAACGATGTTTGTACTGTGTATATTTTTAAATGTTAAAAAAACACACTTTTTTATTATGGGGATGAAACCAATTTCTACCAAAGTTTTTACGCAAAAATATTAACTTATATCTCGAACCTCCATCAATTTTAATTTTTTTAAATGTGATCTTGAAAATGTGAAAATGTCACACCTTTGAAATATCATTGGATATAATTGAATTCAGCGTTGGATTGAGTTAATTAGCATGCTTGAAATCCTGGGTAAATGAAGAACACATTCAAAAAATTGGGATGGAAATAAATTTTCCATCACACCACAAATTACGTGGATTTGTTCAAGAAAATTTGAAGTTCACATATATTAATATTTTTATTTTGGAAAATATATATATATATATATATATATATATATATATAAAAATATTTATT
>JAYDZE010001200.1:0-11011 GCA_034509125.1 Monilaria moniliformis
GTCCAGCCCGACCACCAGTGGAGTCCTTGGCCACAGGAGCAGCCTACTGAGGAGCCGTTTCAGACACATCGAGGTAGTGTGGATTCTTATTTCACTGGTGTTCACTTCGAGGCTGCTCAAGAGCACACTTAGGGGGATGTTCAGGAGGATGAGGATGAGGATGATGATGAAGCTGTTCCTGAGACACAGGACTTACCAGCACCTGCACCTGCACCTGCCCCAGCTAGAGGGAGCATTGGTCGAACCTTCACGAATATGTTTTCGTGAAGGCAATCAAAGCGCGAGAACAAAGGCAAATGACTTAGTAAATTCACTCACAGTTCATATAAGTAGCTAGGTAGTTGTTTGTTGCTTATTGATAGTTGTAGCTTAGAGACGTATGTTGCTTATTGACTCTTATGTTTGTTGAATATTGAAGTTTGGTGATTGTTGATGTTGATGTTGGTTGGTTTGTTTTTTATTAAATACTGTTCAAGTTCAAGTAAATCCAAGTTTCATAAACCCTAGTTTGGTAAAAAAAAGCCGATTAACACATATTACTAACATAACAATGTAAATAACTTCTATAAGACATTAAAATTGAGAAGAATCATACCTTTGTCAAAATATTTGCCAATCAATGAGGGTTTCGCAACTTTCGTCGGCTGTATAGAAACAAGACGCTAGATCATCTAGCGTCTTTAACAAAAACGCCGCGTTTTGGTTACAGCCTCGAAATCGAGCAAAACAGCGCCGTTTCATCTTTAATGAAGACGCTAGATGATCTAGCGTGTTACCCATTATTAGAAGTTAAAAAAAAGTTCCCATTATGGAAACTTTTATTGTGGATTGGCCTAGATTCAGAACAAGCCATATTTGATCATGGTTTATGTTGTGTGTCTCTGGTTACCTTCTTTATCCACTGTGTAAAATGGATTTCTCTTGAATGTTTTCACGAAGGTGTCAACAAGTTCAACAACATGGCCGCCGAGGAGAAGGCCAAGTATTACATGCGTAACCCGAAAAGCACAGTGAAATTTAGTACCAAGTTTGATCTTTTCAATTCAAAAACTGCTAACTAGAGGGGCATTTCATTCGCAGACGAAATTCCCAGCGATGAACTGCCAGCTCCTTGCAGGTATGGTCTAATTCTCCCTAATTTGCATTTATTACTATGTATTATTATTACATTTAAGGTGTGTACGTTTTGGTGGTTAAATTTATCATGAAAATGAGGGATAAAAATATTATTTCCCTTTTAAATGATTCATTAAAAAAAATCACACTTTCTTATTCTTTATTTTCACTCTAAGAAGAAAAAATATTATCATACCAAATATCTCATGATAATATTTTTCGTCTTAGGAGTGAATATAAGAAATAAATGGGTTAATTTTTTTGATAGAAAATGATGGAAAAATGAGGAATTTAAAGGGGGAGAATTTTCTTATCACTCATTTTCTCGTAATAAATTTAATAGGAAAAAAGGAATGCAGGTTATTGAACAATTTTTGACTTAATTTATTTTTTTTCTAGAGAAAGCACATTAAATTACTCGAAGCGCGTAGGATCCTGCTGGGGCTGCTCTCGAAAGCTTTGGGACTAAAAATGGATTATCATGAAAGCATAAAATGCGCGAGTGGGCATTTGATGAGCTGTCACTATTACCTGGCGTGCCCTGAGCCGGAATTGGCCGTCGGAACTCCCAAGCATTCTGATATTGGATTCATTACAATTCTGCTGCAGAACCAAATCAATGGCCTCCAGGTTATGTATCAAGATCAATGGATCGAAGTGCATCCCCTTCGTGGAGGTTTAATTGTAAAGTCAGGGATCTCCTCCAGGTACTTGGTTTTCAAATTTCATGAGTCTTGTTTGAAATTATTTTATAGTTATTGATTCATTAGATGGTACAGTAACACTACATGAAAAAAGGCTAAAAGACAACGATTTTGGTGAAAAGCCATTGTCTTATCTACCTAAAAACCATTGTGGTAAACAAGCTTTTTGTCTATTAAGAGAAAACATGCGTTCATAGACAACGGTATTTCACTGCCACTATTCTTAATTTTTCCTTTGTCATAATATAATTATAGATACGTCTGATATGGATTTGTATATGGAATGTCCATGAGATGATCTCACACAAGTTTTTATATATGTTCCGCTTATGCATGACTTATATTGTTGTAATAATTCGAGTTAAGATTTTATTTGTTTTCTAATATTCCAATTTTTGTGTGAAATTTGGGATTTATAAATAGGTGGTATCAAATGGGAATTTCAAAACGGTAAGCATAGAGTGGTGGCGAATAGCAGCGGACCTTGAATTTCTGTGGCTTGCTTTTTCTCGGGACCACTTCTGAATGGTGAGGGCTTGCGTTATGGACCTATCAAAAGAGCTTCTATCATAAGAAAATCCTCCCAACCAAATACAGAGAGATCGTGTTTGGTGAATATGTTGTTAAGTTTACTAACACTGGGTTCGATCAGTATCTTGGTCTTGATTATTACAAGTTGTGAGTATTTAAAGCTTTTATTCATGTAATTGTTAGGTTCATATATGTATCTATCTATTATTACATGAATAACTACGCTTGTTTTGATCATTTTTATGTATTACTTGTTACTAAATTTTATTTGATCAACATAATTTTGTTCGTTTGCAATTGAGGCCCTTTTAATACGTGCATGGTAGGTAATGTTGTAAATAGGTACAACATTCTCCAAGACCTCGCAGTTAAAAATTGATAATCATTAGCTTTTGACATGTGAATGCAGACAATAATTTAAAATTTATTAATACACATATAAAATAGTTAGTTTAGAAATATATTTTTAGAAGAAGGTGAGAATATTGCAAAGAATGTAAATGCATTAGCAACGCTGCCCATTACCAAGTGACAGACTAGCAACATGACGGGTGTTGTGGGAGGAAAGACGACGAGACACGCGTGTGACAACACGCCACATTTTTATTCCTGTTTTTAATCTATTTAATTATATAAATAAATAACTGTAAAGAATTTGTATACAAAAGGTTGTCAATGGCCTATTCGCTAAAACTCTCTTTTCTTTTTGAGGCATTCAGGTACGAATCCCGACAATCTCAAAATTTTTGAGGGTTTTGGCTTCCATTTTGTAAGCTAGACATCAATGAATGAATATTTAAAACCTCCATTAGAGTGTACACCTTTTGTTAGAGCTTTTATCCTTAATTCCATGCTTTTGTGTGGTTGCATTGTTTACTTGTTTTTCAATGTAAAAGTATGCATTCTACCTTAGTGTTTGCTAGATTGTAGAGCTAATGCAAGAAATTATCTTAGTGAAAGTAGTCAATGATTGCCTCCATTAATTTGGTTGAGGTTCTTGCTCCTAGGAAGGTGTCTAATTCATAAACACTTCTTCATCGCTCAACCATCCCATATTTTCGTTTTTTATTCAACTTTATGTGGTTGAATCCTCCCTATTCTTTGCCTTCTTTGTTTGGAGTTTCTTGCAAGGACAATTCTTGGGGAGTTTCTATGGATTCAAGGTGGATTCACATCAATTTGGTACCAGAGTCAAATTTTGGTTCTTGCAAGAAGTAAGTGATTAGCTGAAACTTTCTCTCTCTATTTTTGCCCTTTTGGCTCTTGATTTCGGAAATAGTTGCTAGACTTGTTTTGTACTGAAAA
This sequence comes from Monilaria moniliformis, assembly GCA_034509125.1. Classification (NCBI taxonomy): domain Eukaryota; kingdom Viridiplantae; phylum Streptophyta; class Magnoliopsida; order Caryophyllales; family Aizoaceae; genus Monilaria; species Monilaria moniliformis. Next base: position 3,657 of record JAYDZE010001200.1, read on the forward strand.
TTTTACCATAGTTTCTTGGGTATGTTCAGTAACTTTCTGCAAAATGTGAGCTAAAAATTTCATCGTTTGGTTGGTCAAACAAATTTGTGAAGTTGATGTCTTGTTTTTGCCTTGTTTTTGGTATCTTTGAAAAAAGCAAAGAAAAATCACAACAAATGAAAATCTGACTTGTTGGTGATATTTATTCCTATTTTAGACACTTTGAATGTTATTTTCACAAAATTTCATCTAATTTAAGGCTGGGTAAACTATGCAATATTCTCAAATTGCTTTAATTTCCTGCGCATTTTCAGCTTCTACTCTCTTTCTTTGTTGTGTCTTATTTGAATCTTTGTTGCTCTTTAATTGTGACTTATCGATTTTCACTATCTAGTTAGCTCTCCTGATAGTAGGCATTGTGCTAGTTGTTATGCTTAGCATTGTTGACTTATTGGCAATTGATTCACATTGCTCTTGCTTGGAATTACACAAGGGACATGAGTGAGGAACCTAACCCCACTGAATTCTAAACCCTTCCGAGTGACATTGAGGAATGTGATTGGGGATCGGGAAAAATATTTGGTAAGTGAGCTCCTCACTAAAACCTTAAGAGTCATATCTTGTAGGTTCTATTTTATTGTTTGCATTGCTTTGATCTTTTGTAAATAATCATTATTATGGCTCCAACTACTATAGCTCAATCTAGGAATTCCTCTCCAATGAGGGAGGAATGAGGACCATCTTCATTCTCAAAGTCGCATGTTGAGAAGATGTTGGCAACATTGATAGCTAAGATAGAGGAAATCTAATAAGATGTTGCCAACTTGAAGAAGCAAAACACGCGAAGAGTGGAGTTCCCAGCTAGGCTTCCTACGCCTCATACTAAGGCATGAGGAAAAAAAAGAGGCCCATGAGAACCGGAATTGAGTATAAAGATGAAGTCTATAGCATGGATGAGCAAAGTTGTAAAAGACTAAGTTGGAGGAATGAACCAAGATACTATGAGCATGATTATGGTTGAGAAGGTATGAGGGGAATAGGCACTCAACACCATGAACCACGATATAATCGAAGGAATAAGGGTTATGTGGGCTATGAAGGTAATGAACGGGGAAGGTATCCAAGGGCTGAAGAGGAGGAAATTTACCATGACCCCAAGAAGAACTTCAAGCACACCATTCCTGAGTTCCATGAGAAGTTTGATCCGGAGGTGTATTTAAAATGGGAGATGCAAGTGGAGAAGATCTTTTCCCTCCACAACTATGCCGAGAGGGATAAGGTCAAGTTATCCATTGCAGATTTTATAAGTCATGCCAATACTTGGTAGTCTGATTTGATAAAGAGAAGAAGAAATCGAGAAGGGGACATGAGGACTTGGATAGAGTTGAATGATTTGATGAATGCTACTTTTGTGATGAATCTACTTCCACAAGCTTAGAGGATAATTGCAAGATTTAAAACAAGGATCCAAGTGTGTGATGGATTACTTCTATGAATTGGTTTCCTTGAAGAATAAGGTGAGAATTGAACAAAGTGAGGAGGCCACTCAAGATAAGTTCATCCATGGGCTTAATCTCAACATCAAACATAAAGTTCAAGTGGAAGCTCAACGAAGAATCTCCATAGATGAAGTGCTTGGATTCGCTGAGACCTTTGAAATGCAAATGAATGAGACAGTTTCAAATCGAGCTCCAGTGGTATCTAACTCACAACATGTTGGGGTTGGAACTAGCAAGTGGAATAATCAATCCAAGAAGGTGAAGGTGCCTACCACCACCTCCACTTAACCAAAGGCGCCACCCAAAGCCTTACCGGGTCCTCCACACATGAAGAGTGCTATCCCAACTTGTGAAATGAGGATCCAATGCTTCAAATGCAAGGGATATGGACACTATGCTTGGGATTGTGTCAATCAAAAAGTAATGATTATTGACCAAGATGAGAAGATCTATAGTGAAGATGAAGAAGAACTAAGTGCCATAAATAAAAGAGAAGTATGCTTAACACCAACATTGGTTTCTCTAGTGAAGAAAACATGATACGAGAGGACAAGACACTTGTGGTGCTTAGGAATTTGAGTGTCCAACCTAAGCAAGAGGAGTGCTTGGAGCAAAGGACCAACATTTTCCAAATGAAGTGTAAGGTGACGTCCAAGACTTGTTTATTGATTATTGATGGTGGAACTTGCACCAATGTCGTGAGTGACAAGTTGGTCTCAAGACTCTCCATTAAAGCTATCAAGCACCTAAGCCCATGCAAGCTTCAATGGCTAGGGGAGAATAGTGGGTTGGTGGTCAAGGATCAAGCCAAGGTGCCCTTGATGATTGATGAACTAGAAGAGAAGGTCCTTTGTGATATCATCCCTATGAGTGCTTGTTATATACCCCTTGGACGGTCATGAGAGTATGAGAAGAAAGCTTACAAGAACGGGTACACCAATGAATACTCTTATTTCTTCAATGATTTAAGATAAGGTTGAAACCTCTTTCTCCCCATGAGGTGTATGAAGCAGACAAGTATTTGAGAATAGAAAAAAAGAGTGAGTTGAAAAGGCCAAGAGAGAGTGTTGGGGGTTGGAGTGAATTAAAAGAAAATAAGAAAGAGAAATACAAAGAATATGATAGAAAAAAGTATTTTCTAGACCAAAAATGACTTAGGGTGAGCACTAAAGAACCCCACTTCTATGATTCTTGTTACTTTTAGAAATCTTTTTTTAACTAATACTGATAATGAGCTTCTTCTTAGTGTTAATCTTTGTAAGAATTTATAGATGTCTTCCCCGATTAACTACCAAATGAGCTTCCACCAAACCGAGTGATAGAGCATCAAATCGATTTTGTATCAGGATTCTCTCCATCCAGTAGACCCGCCTACAATGCCAACCCAACCGAGACATGGGAGCTTCAAAGGTAAGTCACGAAACTCATTGCCAAAGGTTTGATTCGAGAATCCCTCTCTCCTTGTGTCGTGCTGGTAATACTTATTCCAAAGAAAAATGGTACTTGGAGAATGTGTGTAGCTTGTAGGGCCATAAATAAAATCGCCGTTACATATAGGCATCCCATTATTAAACAAGATAACATGCTTAAGGATTTATGTGGCCCTTGTTGTTTTTCTAAATTTGATCTTGCTAGTGGTTATCATCAAATTAATATGAAAGTATGTGATGAATGAAAAATGGCTTGCAAAACTAAATTTAGTTTGTATGAATGACTAGTGATGTCTTTTGGGATTACTAATGCACCTTCTAATTTCATGAGATTGATGAATCATGTGCTTAGGCCTTTCATCGAAAAATGTGTTGTTGTGTACTTTGATGACATTCCCATTTTAGCCAAAGCATTGAAGAACATGTCATGCATATTAAGAGTGTGCTTTCGGTTTTGAGAACCATTCATTTGTATGCTAAGATGACTAAATGCACTTTTTATGTTCATGAGGTTGTTTTCCTTGGATTTATTGTTTAGAGAGTGTGTGCATCATGCATAGAGTGTAGGCAAGCTAAATCTAAGTCACATAATTTTGGTCTCTACACACCTTTGCCTACCCCGCTCACCCTTGGGTTGACATATCTATGGATATTGTGCTTGAGTTATCTACCTCGTAAAGATGATAGCCTTTTTGTTGTTGTGGATAGATTCTCCAAGATGGCTCATTTTATTCTATGTATGAAGACAAATGATGCCAATCATGTAGCTAATTTGTTCTTTAGGGTGATTGTGAGGATACATGGAGTACCACGCATAATTGTGAGTGATAAGGATGTCAAGTTCCTTAGTTACTTTTGAAAAACCTTGTGGGGCAAGTTGGGTATTAAACTCTTGTTTTCTACTACCGCTCACCCTCAAACGGATGGGCAAACCGAGGTTGTGAATAGGACTTTAGGTACTTTACTTAGAGCTTTGATTAGTAAGAACAAGAAGTCTTTGTAATCTTGTGTGACTATTGCTGAATTTGCTTATAATCGCACTCTTCACTCCATTACTAATTTCTCACTATTTGAGCTTGTCTATGACTTTAATCCACTAACTCATATGGACTTGTATACTTTGGAGTTGTCTTCTTCTTTTGTTTTTGATGTAGATGGCGCCAAGAAGGCAAAATTTATACAAATCACTCACCAACAAGTCCAAGCCAACATTCAAAAAAAGAATGAGCACTTTGCTCGGGTGGCCAACAAAAATCGCAAGGAAATGATTTTCCAACCCGATGATTAGATGTGGGTGAAGTTTTCCAAGATCCTCTTCTCCGAAAAAGTGAAGTCGAAGCTTGATCCAAGAGGGGATGGGCCATTCTAAGTCTTGGAGAGACTGAATAACAATTCCTACATTGATCTCTCCAGTGAGTATAATGTGAGTTGTACTTTCAACCTTAGTGATTTGAGTCTATTAGATTTTGACGGTACCCACGGCTTGGATTTGAGGACAAATCATTCAAAATAAGGGGGGCTAATGTGATCATTGGCGACCCACATCTAGCTCGGCTCCAAGAGGCGGACCTATTGGTGGATATCGGAAGTCTGAGGATGAGAGCAATGACTAGGAGGATGAAAGAGGCTCTAACCCACATAATCCGCAGACTCACGATACAAGAGGAGTCCGAGCTTGAAGGCCCCTCGCCCGTGAGGACCGTACTTGAAGTTAGGAGTGTTCTGGCAAGCAAGAGGTCCCAAGCGGACTGTGTGGGAATGAAGTCCTCCCATACGGCTCGTTTGGCCCCTAGGGGAATGAAGGAATTCCTTCTTCGACTTCCCAAACGGGTCCACACATACTGTTTCAGAATGAAGTGAAGGCACAATATCGTGGCCTCAAATGGAACGTGTAAGAAGCCCACATTCCCACATGATCCGTTTCCCTCTGCGCGTCCAGTCTTTTGACTTTCGTCCGATGTACTTGTTTTTCCTCTTTTGTACTCTATTTTCCAACAAACTATAGTCCTATTTTGAAAGAGTGTTAATATGTTAGTTGTTTTTGCTTGAGCAAGTCCAGCAATCATTTTGTCTCACTTAAAAAAGGTTTTGGCTTCCATTTTGTAAGCCAAACATGATTGAATGAATATTGAGAACTTCCATGAGATTGTGATCCCTTTTGATAGAGCTTTTATCCTTAGTTCCATGCTTGTGTTTGGTTGCATTGTTGACTTATTTTTTAATGTAAAAGTATACATTCTAGCTTAGTGTTTGCTAGATTGTGGAGTTAGTGCAAGAGATTGTCCTAGTGAAAGTAGTCAAGGACTGCCTCCATTATTTTGGTTGAGGTTCTTAGTCCTATATAGGTGTCTTATTCATAAACACTTCTCCTTCCCTTAACCATCCCATATTTTTCTTTTTTATTCAACTTTATGTGGATTGAATTCACCCTATCATTTACATTTTTTGTTTGGGATTTCTTGCAAGACCAATTCTTGGGGAGTTCCTATGGATTCAAAATGGATTCACATTAGATGTGGGACAAACTTCTTTTAGTTTTACATAAACTAAATTCTAACAATCTCTACCTTGCGAAAAAAATAATGCCATTGTATTGTCTTCACCTACAATCATGATTGATGCAAATCAAATTATATAATATTTTCCCTAAGATTTCTCGTTTGTTTATTGAGTTTCACCCGCATTTAAGTACTTTTCTTTGTTAGGAAGAAGTTTGGAGAAGAATAGAGAAGAAAAGGGCAAAGAAAAATGCTGAATTTTGGGAAAAATTGGGATGCAGAGAGTTCCACCCGGCCGGGTCAATGTGTGCACCACTTTCCACCTGGCTGGGTCAAAGTGTAGAAGTCCCAGAGAATTCCACCCGGCCAGGTCAATGTGTGCACCACTTCCCACCCGGCCAGGTGAGCATTGAAACTCACCAGAAACCTCCACCCGGCTGGGTAGAGTGGCGTACGACAAGCCACCCGGCCGGGTGGCTTCCACGAGGGCTGACCCAATTGACACCTGAATGTTTATAATTATCGATTTCCAGTGCCAGAAAGACATCTTGGAAAACCCTAGAGTAGAAAAGCGGTGAAATCTAGAGAGAAAGAGAAGGGGAAGGAGGCCAAAACACGGAGAGAGACGACATCACAGAGATCTGACACCATGTGTATCACGGGTTTTATTTCTTTTGGTGTTATTTTCTCCATGAAAGGGTAAATTCTTCTATTATCCCTAGTATGTAGTAGGTTGGTTATTGTTTGGTTTTGACTTGAATTGCTTATTTGTTGAATTTCATGGTTTAATCTATACTATGGTTTGAATTTTATTGAGCTATTGATTGATGCATCGTTGATAGTTTATTCTAGCCTTTTTCTAACGTCTCTTTAACTTGGAAAATAGGAGCACTACATCGTATAAAACCTTAGAACTGAGTATTATTCAGAGAAAAGTTTGAAGGTAAATTAATGTTTTTAATTGCTAATCTAGGTCTTACTGCACTGCAGCGGGAGTCTAAGTTGAAGTAGTTAAATTTGTTAATCTTTTGTGTCGAACGTGTTTAAATATTAATCTGGATTTACTGACCTTCCATAGGAGTTTGGGCTAACATTCAAAAAATTTTGAGACGTGTTCAGCTTATCTTAATTCTTCAATTCTTTTGACATGTTCAGTGTCGTTAGAGTGTAAAATAGACACAAACTTTAATGCCATGAAATTGAACGAGGAACCCCAATTTAAGTCAATCACATACAATGATCATCTGAAACATATTAGAGATAACCTTTTCTTATATGTTTAAAAACCGAGTTTGTTCTAGTTATTCTTTGATCTCTTGTTTTTTAATTCTTTATTTTAATTTATTTTCCTCATCTTATTAATTTTATTTTTGGTTAATCAACCATTTCACCTCCGTGTGGGTTCGATCCCTAATTACTACTCTCGATGTTGTTCTCTTGCAGTTAGAAGTAAATTTAGAATATTTTATAACTTGTGTGCAATTCTTCTAAAATACGCATCATTGATATATTGCATGATAATTACATTTAACACCTCATCAAATTTCTACCAAAACAAGATATTTTTATATTCAAGCTCAACTAACATTTTGCTAGAAATAGGTAAGAATTTTATCTACTAAAACACACACTACAAGAAATACGCTCATAGACTACGGTTATTACCCGTAGTCTATGTATAAAAAACACCGTAGAGACTAATGGTGTAGTCTATGCTCCTGGACATAGACTATGGTTTAAAAACCGTAGTCTATGAAGTATTAAACACTACGATTATTACCTGTAGTCTATTAATTTCAAACCGTAGTGGTTGGTTATCCAGGACTACAGCTTTTGATTAAAAATTGTAGTCTTTGGTACACAATAGACTATGGTTTTAACCCGTAGTTAAATATTGAAGACAATGTTTTCTTAGACTACGGTCTTTTCAAGAAACCGTAGTCTTTGAT
>JAYDZE010001211.1:0-11010 GCA_034509125.1 Monilaria moniliformis
TATATATAATTAATTTTAAAACTTAAAAGTTAGATTTTAATTAGCTATAATTAGCATAAGACAACTGCGTCTCTTTCCTGGCAGCATTTATCATATTTCAGAGTCAGATAAACGATCAGACCATGCCTTCAAAAATTAATGAATGATAATGCCCATAATTTCCTACCAATATTCTCAAAGTAGTAAATCAATGATCATTATATAATAATTAAGAGAAAAATATCTGATATTATATAGATACCTGGTTCAACATATATATAAAGATTTGTAAGGAAAATTAAATTATTATATTATTTCTTGCTTGTTTCAACAATTTGTTAACATTTGCTTACCTCAAAATAAGTGAACTATTTTGATATGTTGTTATCTAAACTACAATATTTTGAACTAACATTGCCAAATATTGATTAAGTGTAAATTAGACGAGTAATTCAAAAGCAAACCAGTATTACTAGCTTCCATGTTTTAAGTCCATTATGTAAATACTAGTTTCACTGTACTAATACATATAGTTTTTTGCATATAACCACAATCGTTGTATAAAACACAAGTTTGAAACAGAAAATTAGAAAAATAAATAAAATTTAGTAGATATACCCTCTATATATATCGAATTAATATCATTTATTAATTGTAACTTGTTCTATATATGTCGAATTAATATCATTTACTAACTTGAGAGCTACTCCGACAACGACGTATCTCGATTAAGATAAAAACCAGTTCCCCTGACGTCATGCCTTAAAAAATAATTTTGGATATTTATATTTAAAGATAAAATCGCAGCCATGTAAGACTATCTCTATCCGTTACCTTCATCCGACCCAATCTAATTCAACTTTTTAATAAAATATTCATTTCTCTCTCATCCACATACACAAACCCTAACTTAATACAATTTCTACTTTCATTCGTGACCCTAACCCAACCTAATAAAATATTTTCTTTTTTATATATTTTAAATTATGTATAAAAATATAATTAATTTTAATATATTAAAAGTATTAAAAAAATTACAGAAAATATTTTATATTTTAAATTTATAATAAAAATTACCAAACATTAAGTAAAATCTAATTTATAAATTTAAGAAGAAAAAAAAATAAAAAATTTATTTTGCTATTACAAAAGTATTTTTTTGATTTTATGATAAGTACTATGCAACTATATTTATAAATAGTAAGAAATCTTATTTAATTTTAATAAAAAGTATTAGGAAGGTATATTGATAAATTATGAAGAAAAAAAAGATGAAAAAATTTGTCACAGTTGCGAATTGAACTCCCTACCTTTCAGTTTGCACACTTACCGCCACCTAATCAATAGCGCTGCCTATCCTTGTTGCATTACATCAACACGGTTTGTTCATATTTGAAACTTGTGGTTGTGTATTAAAAAAATGAATAGGGTCTGGTTGGATAAAAAACGGGTCCAGGTCGGATTTGACCCGTGCTCCCTGTGCGCGCACGCACACAGGAGCGTGTCCTCTATTTACTTTGTAAATAAGGGACAATCTTTATACTATGCTAATACGTGTAATTCTATAAGTTATATGTTGTATTTTATCGAGTTTTGATGGATATGGTATAATATATAAGTAAAAATGTAATACACAATTTTATATTTGGCTATGATTCAATCACCCAAAGTTTTTGACCATAGAAGCATGGTGACAAAGAAAAATGATACGACTTAGGTCCAATCCCAAATTCTTGACTATGGCGAAACATAATGATGAATCAGAATGATGAGGTTATTATTAAGCTATTGAAACCCGTCTAAACTGTATGTAGATGTACCTGCACTAAATTTGATTTAAAATGTACTTAATACTCATTCTCATTCCATATAATGATACCCGCTAATTTTCCGAACTCGTTTTAGTCAATAAGTATAAGTTGTTACAGTAATTGATTATCAATTGCAATATAGCAACTCAAACAATACGAAGTAAAAACTAATAATGTAAGAAATAACAAAAGATTAAAAATAGAGAAAGTTCTATGTAAGCAAGTTGATTATTATATTGCTTTCTTTGTTGCATTCCTTAGCCGATTTCTCTCCTTTCTTAGCCTTTCACCCTTGCTCTTCTTTCTTCCCATTTCCTGCACCAAACCACCTAATTAGTGAAGATATCATGTTCAATTATAGCTTAATTTGACTCATATTACTAACAACAAATGACACTCATCAAGCCCCTTCCTAGGAGATCCTCCCTCTCAGTCTTTCTTCAGAATCCAGCTGGAGGCATAGGAGCTGTTGCGTTGAAGTCCCTTCCGATTGAGAATATGATCGAGTCATCCGAGCCACTCTTCCCGTCTCATGGAAGCTCGTTGAGTCCGCTCACCATTTTTTAGAAGGACGACCACAACTAGGTATTGTCATTAATTTTTCATATTATTTTTTATGGATATTCGTAAAGGATCCATCGGGACGAAGCATCATCAACATGACGAAGGTGGAGTTAAAATTAATAACTTACTAAATAGCTCCGCAATGAAAATTCTTCAACCAACCAAATCATATGTACATACTATGTTCATATATCATTGAGGAAATAAATAATATTTATTCAAGTCTCTGAATGCCAGTTCTCACCAACAACCCATGAAGACATTGTGGAAGACAAATAATTCGAGAGAGATAAATATTTGCTTAATTTGACCCTATAAATGTGAATCAGCATCCTTTAATTCCAAGAACCGCTCGTGTCTCATTGAGTGGCAAGTAGTTCCATTTCCTTCAACTTCAAACCTCAAATCCATTGCACAATACATTGTGTCATGCAAATATATATAATATTTGTTTATTGATACTTGGGTGTGCAACACACACTAAATGTCATCTTTATCACACACAACACAGCAATGGCCTGCTGCAGACTCCCTGGAAATGGTGAGCACCTAGTTGATTGCTTCTATGATGTGCGAAGCGGAATCCTCTCAAGCATGGGATGCAGAAAACATGCTGCTCAATGGAAATTTCCCCAAAATAAACACATCTCAATCTAAATTTGGTAGTCTTGAGCCTATGAAAGTCGAGCAAACAGCCACGTTTTAGCTGAGAGAAAGAGGAGAGAGAAACTCACCCAGAAATTCATAGCTCTGTCTTCTCTAATCCCTGGGCTGAAGAAGGTCTCATTCATCATCTTCATCCCTTTGCATAACTTACGATCAAAGCGATATTCATAATTAATTGCGAGTTTGATTTCGATTGCAAGCAGATGGATAAAGCATCTGTTCTTGGAAATGCGATCAAGTACATGAAACAACTGTAGGAGAGAGCCAAGATTGTGGAAGAGCAAAGCAAGAAAAAATCCATGCTTCTTGTCAGGAAATACGAAATTTTTTCCGACAGAGAAAATGATTATAAGTCCGAAACAACTGAACAACTACTCCCCGAAATTGAGGCAAGATTCAGTGACAAGGACATTCTCATCGTCATCCACTGTCTGAAAACAAAAGGGATAATAGAAATAACAGTTGACGAAATCGAGAAGCTCCATCTCTCACTAGTTAACAGCTGTACTATGAGTTTTGGAGATTCTAGTCTCAATATTACAATATCCGTGCAGGTATATTTACCTCTCTCTCTCTCTCATGTAGCATGTTATTTGTTATAAAAAAGATGGAGATTTCAGTATGAGTACGAAGGAGGTAATGGTGAATCTACGCGGAGCACTCGATAAAATATATTCAAGTGAAGAAACTATCTGCCATGTTTTATTTAATTATTTGAAATAAATAAACTGCTGCTATTTGCTTCCACCATTTTAAAAGAAACTCAAAGCTACTAATCGAAAGTAAATTAAGAAATTCAAACTCATACTATTTCTACAATACATTCGCTATCTCCGCCAGTTACATAACTGTAATGCTTATAAAAAAACTATCCTCGTTTTTACCACTTGGTTCGTTATAGTTAAAAATAATAATTTGTATAACAAGTGAGGTTTCGTGGTGTAGTTGGTTATCACGTCAGTCTAACACACTGAAGGTCTCCGGTTCGAGTCCGGGCGAAGCCATATGTTTTTTTTTCTTTATGCTATCGATTTTTTTACGCGACGGAACAGAAAACTACATCTCTCCACCAATAATATATAACCACCGTATCAGTTACTCAATTCCTATTGCTTCTCCAGACCGCACAAAGACAGCCTCTAGAACCATCTCAATACTCTCTCACCTCTAACTAGAATGCAAAAATTCCATCATTTTCCTCTTTTCTGCAATACATTCAACAGAATCGTAATTAGCCAAACAACTGATTAAGTCCTTGATTTCCATTCAGAATATCTATCAGTTACTCAATTCCTATTGGTCCTTCAGTTCCACGTCATCGCCTCTACCGCACAAAGACAGCCTCTAGAACCATCTCAATACTCTCTCACCTTTAACTAGAATGCAAAAATTCCATCCTTTTCCTCTTTTCTGCAATACATTCAACAGAATTGTAATTAGCCAAACAACTGATTAAGTCCTTCATTTCCATTCAGAATATCTTAATCTTACTTTCTCAATGGAGTTGAGGTTTCGATCATTCAATTTGGCTGCATTCTTTTGTTTGGTTCTGATTGGAATTCAGGTTTCGAAGTCGGCCGCTTTGGTCGCCACCCATGATTCCAATCCTTCATACCCGAAAGCAATTTCGGTAAATACCTGATTTCAGTCGACTCTATTTTTTAAAAGATCATTTCTCCCCTCTTTTCTTCTCTTGCGTTACATTTTTTTCTTATGCGTTAACTTGGGTTTGCTTTTAATTTGCTTTTTATAATCTTGTGATGGTAATAGGATTTGAAGGAGGCAATTGTGAAGGGATTGGGGTTCCAAGCTGAGGAGTTTAAGATATCCGGGTTTGATTTGAGGGACGCCCAGGTGGGAAAATCGGTAGCTTATGAATTCGATGTGGAAACTGACAATACAGTCATGCCGTTCAAGCTGTTGGAGGATGTCAATCGTTGGGAATACGTGAATTTGCCAATTTTCCAAACAGCGCATTCGGTTAGGCCGGGTGAGGAAAATGGTTTAGTGGAGACGAAGAAATTTGATGATAATATACCTGTTCTTGCCCCTTTCCAGCTGGCTGGTCCAATGGAGCTTTGGATTCAGGATGCCAAGGACATGAGAATCTCACTGCCTGTAAGTTCAAGTTAAGATTTCTTGATTGATGTTGATGGATGACGTTGTCATGTTATGTTCTTGCTCTTGATCATTGAGTGTTGTGGACAGTTTCTGGTGCTTTTCTGTTATAGTTTTGTATAATTGTTGGATTGTGGCTATTGGGAATTGAGCTTCTTGATTGTTAGATTCCTAGGTTGATTGTATCTGGAATTGAACTTCTATAAGTGATAGTCTTTGCATCATATGAGTATGGTGATCTGGAATTGAACTTCTATAGGTGATAGTCTTTGCATAATATATTTATATGAGTATGATTTGTGGAAATCCATTTTCAATATTCGAGGTCACAGTATCATGTTGAAGAGGGAAAACTACGAACAATTTGCTTCGTTTCAGAGATTTGGAAACTATGTGTTGTGTTACCCTTCTCTTCTCTCATAGTGATTGGGCTTTGATGCAGCATGAAGTGGATGCTGGTGTGCTGAAGAAAGTGGATTTAGCAGATGGTGCTGTAGTCACTATTAAGGGCGCCCGATCCGTTAGCTTGCGTCATCCAATTGAGCTACCGGTTCCATTTAATCGAACCAGCAATAACTTTGCTTCAGGTCTTTTGGCCCTGGCTGAGTGGCTACGCAATGCTGCCCAATCCCAAGACGGCCCTCTTCTCTCCCTGCGCAATGCTGCCCAATCCCAAGACGGCCCTTTGAATAAATTGTCAGATACAATGTAGATGTATTCAATTTTTTTTTTTTAAATTTCGTACTGATATATAAACTTAAAAAATTAATATAACTGTGCTAAAATTTAAATACAAACTATTGAAAATATTGAATTTTTTCCTACAATACGTAACTAAAATTTTAAATAATAACAAATACACATAATTAAAAAGGAACTAAAAAAACAACTGAAAAAGACAACAAATGGTAAAAGAAACGAAAAAAACTATCGGCATAATGTGAAAGAAAAAAATAGAAAATAACAATCAAGATGTAAAATAACAATCAATAAATAAACATTTTAAAAAATTCACTTTTCCATTTCCGGCAGGCTGAACGCCGGCTGCAGCGCCGCCGCTCAGCGGCCTGGCATTCTGTCGCCCCCCTCCCTCGCGAATTGCGCGGCACTGGCGCGACATTTCCTTTCCCATCCCCGCCGAGAGCCGATCGCTGCTTTTTTTTACTTCATTTGGGGCGGCGATATTGATGCCCTGAGATGCACACTTGTGTATAACGTGGTGTGCAATCTAAGGTTTGAGGATTTGAGTGTGGAGTCAGAGCTAGCATGTGTAGTGAAATTATTAATTGATTGGTATTTTATTTTAGGAATATTCAACTTTAGGTTTCTCATTTCTACTATCTTTTTAATTTAGATATTGTGTTATTAGAGATTAGTTAAATTTAGGGCTGCTTATTCGGTCGGTTTGGTTATAACTGAACTGAACCGACCGGTTAATCGAACTGGTAGAGGCCCTCCAAGTGAATAACCGGAATCGCACCGAAGCGGCTATTTGGTTAACCAAATAACCGGTTCACAAAAATCAAACAGTCGTACACAGATTCCTTACACTAAGAAATTTGATAAAGAAAAGAAATCCAACACAACACAACTAATTAACATCATCACCTTTCAGTTCTTACAAGATTGAAGCTTTTATGTGTTTGTCATATGAAATTTAACCATAATCATTCAACTACAAAATGGGAATAAATTACATAAAAAATATAATCATAAACATTCCATCAAAACGAAGGTAATCAACACAAACAACATCAGAAGATTGAATTACAGCCAATGAAACATTCTAGCAACTGGTTTCCCCACAAACGAAACGGTCATATCCCAATTTATTTATTAAAAAAAAAAAACAATCCAAAAAAATACCTTTTATTTTTGAGTTTATAGCAGTGAGAGACGATGAGAGAGAGAGAGAGACGACGCAAACTGCAACCAAAGGGACGCATGAGCGACATTGGGGGGAAAAGTAGGGCAGGGAAGACGAGACAGGGGAAGGGGAGGGGGGAGTTGTAACTATAAGCTTGTACATTACTAATTGCTAAAGTTAAACAATTATGAATTAAATTAGAGATTAAATTACAATTCGGTTCTTAACCGATTGTTAGATTAGCTAATAACTAGCTAATTTCGATTAAATTATCGGTTAAACTGATAATTAGAAACCGGTTAAGTAGCCCTAATTAAATCCTAATTAGGGTTTAAATGGACCACGCACACTATAGGGCATCTCAATATCTAATCCTTCAAACTTTTATAAATTCCGGTCAGGCTAGCTTAAAAATGATTGAATTTGATTTGATGTTTAAAAAGAAGAGCGCGGGTCAAACCCGACCCGGATACGGGTTTGACTCGGATTGACCCAGTTCAATTTTTTTTTTTTTTTATTCCCAACTGCACAGTATACTATGTATATCAAAGGCTTATTGAGATAACAACAAATGTATTAGTGGTGTAGTGGTAGGTGTAGATTTGACCCTTTCAAATGCCCAAGGTCAATACCCAACGAAAGCAGATTTTACTTTTTTTTCCATCTCACCCCTATTTTCATTTTTTCTGTTTTGGGTTTACTTTATTCGTTTCTTTTTTTCTTTTCTTTTTTTCGTTTTGTTTTTGTCTTTTTTTTCAGTTTTTCCTTTTTTTTTTAATTTCTTTTTTCTGTCTTTTTTTTTATAGATATAATAAAATATTTTCACAACTTTCTTTTTCATTTTTTTGTTTTTCTTTTCTTTTCTTTTTGTTCTTTATCCATTTTTTTAGTTTATTCTTTTTTTTTTGTTTTTTTTTTCATTTTCCCCGTTACTTTTTTATAAATTAGAACACTTTCACAATTTATAAAAATATAGAATATGTTTGAAATTTTTAACTTCTCTTTTTTTGAAAATAAATAAATATATTAGAATATGAATTAAAACTACGTTCGAACTGCGAAAATTATGCGAAAATTCTTTTACTTATAACCCATAAAAATCTTGTATTAGATGACGGATATACATCGTTATTTGATTCATTGAGGCAAAAAGAGACAAATTTCCTAATAACAAAGAAAAAGTAACTTTTATTTATTAAAACAATAAGTTCTATTTAAAAAAACAATAACTTTTATTTATCAAAACGATAACTTCTATTAACAAGAACAACAACTTTTATTTATTAGAACAATAGCTTTCATTCACAAGAACAATAACTTTTATTTATTAGAAATTAAATTTTATTTGTTATAACAATAACTTTTATTCAAAAGAATAATAGATTTTAGTTATTAAAATAATAACTTTTATTCACAAGAAAAGTAATTTTTATTCACAAAAACTGTAACTTTTATTTAGAAGAATAGTAATTTTCGTTTAGAAAAAGAGTAAATTTCATTCGCGTGAATAATCAATTTTATTCAAAAGAACAATGTCTTTTATTTTAAATAAAGTTTCACTATTCTTCGAATCGTATAAATATTACTTTAATTATATAATCTAATAAAAAAATATTTTTTATTCATTTGAATAATAATTTATATGCTTTATATTAATTATAATATAAAAATTGTAATTATTGGTACAATATTATCCTTTTTAAAATTATTTCCAATAACAAATGTAACTTTTATTTATTAAGATAATAATTTTTTTGAAATATTAATTCTTTATATATTATAATAAAAATAGTAACGTTCATTTAGAAGAATTGTAAGTTTCATTCATAAGAAGAGTAACTTTGATTTAGAAGAAGAGTAACTTTCATTGACAAAAAGAGTAATTTTCATTCATAAGAAAAGTAACTTTAATTCATAACAAGAGTAACTTTTATTTAGAAGAAGAGTAACTATCATTTAGAAGAATAGTAACTTTCATTCACAAAAAGAGAAACTTTTATTCATAAGAATAGTAATTTTTATTCAAAAGAACAATACCTTTTATCTAAAATCAAGTTTCACTTTTCTTCAAGTCGTATAAATATTAATTTAATTATATAATATAATAAAAAATTAAATTTTATTAATTTAAATAATAATTTCTATTCTTTATATATATTATAATAAAAAGAGTAATTTTTGTTTAGAAGAAGAGTAACTTTTATTTTTAAAAAGAGTAACTTTCCTTTAGAAGAAGAGACACTTTCATTAAATTTACTTAAATTTTAAATTTCACATCCTAATTAATTTCATATATATATGTATATGTATATATCATTTAGAAAGAGTAAGTTAATTATAGAAATATTAATTTCATTATATGATATGATAAAGAGAGTATTTTTTATTCATTAGAATAAAAAAATTTATTCTTTATAATAAAAAACTATTTTATGGAATATTAGTTAAATTCAATGAAATAATAAAATTAAATTTTTAGATTTACAAATATTTGTAAGAAATTTCAAAGAACAATTGTAATTTTTATTTATTAAAACAATATTTTTATTCATTGGAACAATTATTTTCATTCACAAGAACAATAGTTTTTATTTATTAAAATAATATTTTTATTCACAAGAATAATAATTTTCATTTATAAGAAGAGTAACATTTATTCATTAGAACAATAATTTATACTCAAAAGAACAATAACTTTCATTTATAAGAAGAGTACCTTTTATTCAATAGAACAATAACTTTTATTCAAAAGAACAATAACTTCTACTCACAAGAACAATAACTTTTATTCACAAAAACAATAATTTTATTTACGAAAATAGTAACTTTTATTCACGAGAACAATAACTTTTGTACATTAAAATAATAACTTTTATCTTCAAGAATAATAACTTTTATTCGCAAAAACAATAACTTTTATACACGAGAATAGTAACTTTTACTTTCAAGAAGAGTAACTTTTATTCATTAGAATAATTTTTATCCGAAATAACAATAATTTTTATTTATAAGAAAAGTAACATTTATTCATTAGAACAATGACTTTTATTTATAAGAACTTTTATTTATTAGAACAATAACTTTTATTTACTATAATAGTAACTTTTATTCACATAAAAAGTAACTTTCATTTACAAGAATAGTATTTTTACTACAAGAAGAATAACTTTTCTTCATTAGAATAACTTTTATCCGCAATATCAATAACTTTTATTTACAAGAAAAATAACAATTATTTATTATAACAATAAATTTTATTCATAAGAACAATAACTTTTATTCACAAAAATAGTAACTTTTATTTACAAAAATAATAACTCTTATTCACAATAATAGTATCATTTATTTACAAGAACAATACATTTTATTCAAAAGAAGTTCCATTTTTCTTTTAATCGCAGAAATATTAATTTAATTATACAATATAATAAAGATAATATTTTTTATTCATTTGAATAATAATTTTTATTTTTTATATATATTATAATAAAATGAGTAATTTTTATAACAATAGTAACTTTCATTTGTAAGAAAAGTAACTTTCATTTACAAAAATAGTCACTTTTATTCAAAAGAACAATATCTTTTATTTTAAACAAAATTTCACTTTTCTTTGAATTGTATAAATATTGTTATAATTAAATAATATAATAAAAAATATTTTTTATTCATTTGAATAATAATTTGTATGCTTTATATATATTATAATAAAAAATTAATTATTAGTAGAATTTTATCCTTTTTGATATTATTTCCATGAACAAGTGTAACATTTTTTTATTAAGATAATACTTTTCTATATATTATAATAAAAAGAGTAACTTTCATTTAGAAGAATAGTAACTTTTATTCGTAAAAATAGTAACTTTCATTTAGAATAAGAGTAACTTTCATTTAAAAGAAGAGTAACTTTCATTGACAAGAAGAATAACTTTCATTCATAAGAAGAGTAACTTTTATTTATAACAAGAGTAACTTTCATTTAGAATAAAAATAACTTTCATT